>PPJH02000012.1:0-241607 GCA_003705705.2 Blastobotrys raffinosifermentans
CGAAGTCCCATCCTCCTCATCACACGAAGTCGCATGAGAAACCTCCTCATCACTCCAGGTCCCATCCACCTCATCACACCAAGTCACACGAGGAACCGTCTCACCATACGAAGTCCCATCCACCTCATCACACGAAGTCGCATGAGAAACCTCCTCACCACTCGAGGTCCCATCCACCTCATCATACGAAGTCCCATCCTCCTCATCACACTAAGTCTCATGAGAAGCCTCCTCACCATACGAAATCGCACGAGAGACCTCCTCATCACACCAAGTCCCATCCTCCTCATCATACTGAGACCCATGAGAAACCTCCTCATCACTCCAAATCGCACGAGGAACCTTCTCACCATACCAAGTCCCATCCACCTCATCACACGAAGTCGCATGAGAAGCCTCCTCATCATACGAAATCGCACGAGAAACCTTCTCATCACACTAAGTCTCATCCTCCTCACCACACGGAATCGCAGGAGAGACCTCCTCATCACACAAAGACCCATGAGAAGCCTCCTCATCATACCAAGTCCCACGAGAAGCCTCCTCACCATACGAAGTCTCATCCTCCACATCATACCAAGTCTCATGAGAGGCCTCCTCACCACACTAAGTCTCATGAGAAGCCTCCTCACCATACCAAGACGAATGAGAAGCCTCCTCACCATACGAAATCGCACGAGAGACCCCCTCATCATACGAAATCGTCTGAGAGTCCTCCTCATCACACTAAGTCCCACGAGAAGCCTCCTCACCATCCTCCTCACCACACACAGTCCCAAGAGAAACCTCCTCACCACCAATCCAGGACTCATGAGAAGCCGATGAAACATGAAACTACGTCTTGTCCAACCGAACCCGTTGGAAAGCCTCCTCACACCCATCACGCTACAGGCGCTGGAAAGCCTTCGGATGGTGCCAAGCAGCCAATTGAGTCCAATAATGGAGGACAGTCGCAATCTGCACCAAAGGGCGCCCAAGCGCAGACCACTAAACCCATGTCTACGGAAACTGGCGTTACAATGGCCCAGGGGAAGGGTTCAACTATGAAAACTATTGTCAGGGGATCAGCTAATGCTGCTGGACAAGGTACACAAGCACCCGCGCATTCTGTCGCTGGACAAGGTACACAAGCACCCGCGCATTCTGCCGCTGGACAAGGTACACAAGCACCCGCGCATTCTTTCGCTGGACAAGGTACACAAGCACCCGCGCATTCTGTCGCTGGACAAGGTACTCGGGCACCCGCTCAGTCTGCTGCTGGACAAGGAACTCGGGCTGCCTCTCAGCCTGTTGGCCAAGTGAACGCGGCACAGAATCTCAAGGCACCTTCTCTGGCACCTTATCTGTTATCGTTGCTTCCTGGACTTCTGTTCCTGTGAGCTCAGTGTTAATCTTGTTTGTTTGTTGTTGTCTTTTTCATTCTTCGTATTTTCCTATTCTTTCTGTTGTTGTTTTTATCATTTATATTGGGAATAAAATGTTTAGGAATTAAATCAGTCTCATCACAGGGCTCCAGCCTTCTTCGTCAACCTCACCCATATTTACAAGTGAAATGTATGTTGGGTATATAGAGCGTAGAAGGGCATAGATAGATAGAGCATAGCTACATTAGTAGACAGGTAGAGAAAAGGCGTTAAAATCATACATCCAGGTATCGATGGAGGTCTGATCATAAACGCATTGCAACTTGCTTCCTTCATCGGTCCAAGTTGGGCGCAAGGGCCATGAACATATTTCCGCTGGTTTGCCCTTATCGTCACCAGCCAAGTGCGTTGCCGGAAGGGTAGTTGGAGTATTGCCATTTTCTACCCAGTCAATCATTACCTCAAGAGTGGTCCGAGGGAATGGGCCATTGGCCTGTAAAGCGTTAGTAGTGCAATGGGCAGCTCCGGGGACAAGATAGAGCCTGTACCACTCGCCCATGGCATCTGTGCTTTGATTGAAGGACATTCCTGGGTACATTACGTTTCTCACTGACTCGTGAAAATGTACTGATGATGCTGCAGGGATACTGTTGTCAGACTCTCCGTGAAAGGTCAAGATCTTTCCACCGGCCTTTTCATACTGAGAAAGATCAGCCCAGGTAGTCTGCAACACATCTTCGTAGGTTTGCCAACCGTACTGCATCCAATCAACCAGTGTGTCTACGGTGACATTGTCAAGGTTTGGCAGATTGTCAAGGTCGACAAGCTGCAAGAACTTTGTAACCCACTCTCCACCAAGACTGGTCACTGACAATTCAAACTGTCCGGTCGCTGGATTGTATTTGGTGTTTGCGTCATCATATCCGGCAGTAATTTGATAAAAGACGTATGCCATGTTGCCCTGGGAATCATGGAGTCCGTGCGTCAAGACTCGAGCAAGCTCAGCAGCCTTGGCGGAAACAGTACCGTTTTGCGCTGGGACGGTGTCTCCTGTAATAGGGTTAGACTCGGCTTCGCAGGTGTAAGGGAGACCAATGGTGGAATTAAAGTCAAAGTTTAAGAGACATAGATCTGTCCTGGACACCACTCCGTCTATCTTACCGTCCAGCTTGTCACAAGCCTCAATTGTGGCATTGACGATACGAGCCATTTCACAGGGTGGAGGGTAATAGTTCATATTTTGTTCAATGACCCCTGGAAACAGGTGGTTCACTTGCTGATGACCATACCTAAATGCAGGAGCGGCAGGGATTACTCCATCATAAAGGTCTGGGAATTTTTGGATCTGACTCCAGCCTTCACGGCCTCCTTCCGAACATCCCTGGTAGTATGTGTAAACCTTCTTGTCTCCCAACTTGTAAAATCCCCGTGTTAGCTCCTTGCCGATCATGGTCTGCTCGCCAATTGCTCGATAGCCAAACATGTATAGGCTGTCGTAATTTAGAGATCCATTGGCATACAAGATGGTGTCGGTAACTTTGACATCAAACCCTCCAAATCCTCCATCCGTTCTACTAGAGACTGCTCCATATATGACCCCTCCGGGCAGTGAATTAGTTCCAGAATTGATAGCATAACCCCCGCCGCCTGTCGCCAGGTAGCGGTGTTGGAATTTGTCTGGACTAGGTAGCCAATACTGCAGATTGACTTTGTCACCCTTTCCAACATGACTGTAAGAAACAGTCACATTGCAGTAATCAAAGTTCCCCTCGGGGTAAAACACGTTATATCCAGCAGATGCATTATACACTGGATTGACGGTGATACTGTCTGGGTCCACAGAGATCCCCGCGATTGCTCCATCCTTCGGTAACGCAGATTGGACGTAGGAGGTGGTACAAACTTCGTCAAGCGAGGATCCGTAGGCTCCCACTGCAAGCAAGCTTGCTAATATAGACTGTCCAAGAAATTGCTTCATCTCAACAATGATGGTATTCTTTCCAGTTCGCGCATCTTTTATAGCGTCCAAACGCCCGTAGTATGAAAGGCACTAGGCATATGGGGGGTACGTAATCGGCTCCACACTTGAGTATGCAGGTATCTGGAGTAAAGTAGCATTTTGTTCTTGACCCTGTTTTCTTCCAGAGCTTTTACACCAGATGATGTATAGCATCGACAAATAATTGTGCCCTATAACACTATAATTCTGGCTACTTTATCATTATCCCTTGAAGATCTATCAAACATGGGAGTCGTATTTCCCTCGATTATCCATAACTTGATTTTTACCCCACAAAGTTCGTGTGCAGATCATTTCGGAAGCTCGGACCGATACTTGCGGGGAACAATTATTGATTATTCCAAAATGCAGTAAATGTGGTGCTCTTATTGAGGAGACCGGTGAATTGCTACTTTAAATGTCGTTAATTATGTGAGTGGGGGTGCCTTTTCATTAACCGCACAGCTCCCATGGATTTATGATACTCCATTAGCTTCTGTTGGCACCTGCGTTACGGACAATAGCACAAAACACTCATAAAGATATATCTCAGTGGTTTGGAAGATGGCTTCTCATATAACAGCGCTAGAGACTTTATCAAGACAAGAGATCCGGACCTGTTTCTCACGCACCATCTCTGCCGTGAACTGCGCGTTATATCTCGGGAAAGGAACGGGTCACAGGCAGATCATTTTGGCTCTTTATATATATATACTGAATTGTGATTAGTTATCAAGTCATAAAGGATACAGAGGCCATAGGGTGGTCTTGAGGCGAGCGGATAATTAAAGTTTCTGGGTCAAGGAGCGATCGGCGGTGATCGGCGTTTATGCAGGTACGCGAGTCACTCAAGGTTGAAAGCGAGGCTAAGAGGAAGATAAAACTTCACGATAGATTATTCGTACTTTACTTCGGCAAGCGACACTCTGCAGGACAAAACCTCATTACTTTATTGCAAAGCTTATTCATAATACCGAGTACAATTGAGTAAATTTCAAATAGGGGATCGTTTCTCTATACTGCTGTGACACCAATTTAGCTTGCCCAACTATTGGAGGTGCTAGTGATAAATCGTTAATACACTTGAAAAGAATAATATAATACATATTTACAGTTGCGAATCTTGCAACAAGAGCTTTAATCCTTCAGTCTTAGCATGTTGATCCATGGCATCCACTAGTTCATCAAAGGACTTTGACTCTCCGGCCATGCACTCTTCCAGTTTGTGGAACGAAAAACCACAACGGTGATCGGTAATACGATTCTGGGGATAGTTATACGTTCGAATCTTATCAGATCGGTTGGTGCTTGTGACCTGGTCCGTTCTCTTCTTTCGCTCCTGCTCTTCTTTTTCAATTCGCTCTCGCTCCGCCAGTTTGGCCCGCAGAATCATAAACGCCTTGGCCTTGTTCTTATGCTGAGAACGTTCGTCCTGCATGGATACTACTAGTCCGGTAGGATTATGGGTTAGTCGCACCGCAGAGTCTGTGGTATTAACATGCTGTCCTCCAGACCCTCGGGCTCTCATTACATCAACTCGAACCTCACCGGGTGCAAATACCCTCTCGGCCTCTTCAGCACTCTCAACGTTCTCATTCATCTGGGGAAGAACAACTACTGCCGCAGTCGAAGTATGTACTCTTCCCTTGGATTCAGTATCCGGTACTCGCTGTACTCGGTGCACTCCTCCTTCATATTGCAATCTTTCGTATGCTCCAGGCTGGTCAATCTGCAAAATTGCTTCTGTGATTCCAGTTCCTCCTGGTGTTAATGAAATGGACAGCACTTTTGATGGCCATCGTCGCTTAAGTGCGTAGTTTTGATACATGCTCAGCAGATCATGGGCAAAGATCATTGCTTCTGAACCTCCTACACCGGGTCGTAATTCCAACATGCAAGCTTTATCTACGAATGGGTTCTGAGGGACCAGCGCAGTCTGTAATGCATTGGCAGTCTTTTCCAACTGCTCCTTGGTAGAGTCAATCTCGGCCTCGGCCTCGGCCACCAGCTGGGGATCACTTAGCATTGAACTCAGCTCTTCCATTTCTACCTCCAATTCTTTGTATCGATTAAAATTATCCACCATAACACTCATTCGTGCAAGCTTGGTCGCTTTTGCGGGATCAAACCCTCCGCTCTCTGCATCTGCCATGGCCTCGGCGTTGAGCTCGTCATATTCCTGTACAATATTTTCCACCTTTTTCTTCAACAGAGGATGTAACCGCGCATATGGAGCATCCTGGTATAGTAGTTTGCACGAACTAAACGATCGAGCTATTCGAACAGGCCTTAATGGCCTTAATACAGTCCTGAACATTATCGAATTTCACCAACGTCGTTGAAATTTCACTGTCGCTTCTCGATGAAAAAGTAACCTCCGACCTGCGCCGCCCGCGGCTCAACATTACCCCAAAGCACCGGTTACAAGATCCATCAGAAATCATTATCAACAGAATATAGACAAATGTCGTGGCAGGAGGTGATATCGCAGCGGTTGGATACTCGAGATGCCACAGAAAAGAAGTTAGATTCGATTATCGGTGCTTGTAAGTTGTTCTTTGTGTTAAACCGAGGGGAATTGGCTAACGTATCGTAGTTGAGGAGGCAGCCGATAGAGCATCATCCAAAGGGATAGCAACTGCTATCGAGAGCCAGGGCGGAGACGAACTGTCTAAGCTATATACTGAATATTCAAGAAAGGAGGATGAGCTCACAGCAGCTAAAAATGTTCTCATGCAGACTAGACAACGACTGCAGACGGTAGAGCAGGAAGCAAAGGAATCGAAGACCAAGGTAGAAAAGCTAGAAGAATCAGTGAAGGTGCTTACGAGGTCATGTCAGAATCTAAAGGATGATATTTTGGCGCTACAGATCCAACTCAATGTGTCGGAAGATAACAATTCTAAACTGAAGAAGGAGAATGAGGAGCTGGTGGAGCGATGGATGAAACGAGTAGAAGGAGAAGCGGAAAAGCTTAACGATGTTAATGAATTTCTTGAAAGCATGAATCGGATGAGAAAGTCACCCTCCTGATTTCTCTAAATTGTTGTTTGGTATTAGCTATTTACACCAGGAGTGCGCCGGCTGTACGCTAGAGCCAACCGAGATCGATCTATGGTCGAGATATAGTACACGCCCCCATTAGGCTGCCACGATACATGGCCACTGGGGTACCGCTTGGTCTCCACGGATAGAATATTAAGAGGTGACTCAATATTTGCCTCAGAAATGACGTGGTCCTGTGGTACAAATGACTTCAGGGACACAATCTTTGCCCCCTCCTTTAGATCCAGGAACATATCTACAAGGTTACCATTGAGCTTTGCATCAAAAGCATAGTTGTTTACCAGCACCACATCTGCTCGTTTCATGGTTTTTTGAATGTCAGGGTTCTGCACAAAATCATCAGAAAGAAGATTGATTGGCCCCAAGTTGAGATTGTACATTTTGGCCCGGTCTTCCAGTTCCTTCTGCTGCTCAGAAGCATACTGAGATGCTGCAGGCATCATTTCACAGCCCCAGCTTTCGCATCCAATTTCTAAGGCGGCCTGAAGTACACAGTTACCGACACCAGAACCCAAGTCTACAAATACCGATTCGCTTGTGAGATTGGTCTGCTTAAATATACGAGTTGCAAATGGAGGAAGCAATTCTCCATATACATTGTTGGAAAATGCCTTGTAATTGCGCAAGTCATTTGCTCGAGGCGACACAATGCGAGTGTACACCTGATTCAATAGCGCAGTCACCAGCTTGGCTTCTAATGGAGATGTAATCTTTTTGATGGACGCTTCAACTTCTCCTGATTCCCGGGCCTTTTCTAATAGAGAGTTAAACTCACCAATGCTCTGGGTGTACTTTCCTTTATCGCCGGCTTTTAGTGCTCGCCGCAGCCTACGAACAATGCAATCTTTCATGTCAGGGTCTTTGATCTCCAGTCCATGTTCTGGAGAGACAAAATAACCTGCCACCATCTCCATGACCGATTCAATCTCAACATTCGGCGAGTATTCATCTTCGGCTTTCGGGTACACAAGGTTGTATTCCTCAGTTCCATACGGGAGTGATAATGTAACGCTATCCTCAGCACTATCAAACAATGGTTTGTATAACTTTGGGGACTTGTGTACTAAGGCTGCTCCAGAGCACACCCTCGAGCTGGCCTGCTGACCGTCATCGTAAGACAAGCTAGCGAATACCGTTCTTTGGCTATCTATCACTGGAGGAGCTGTTAAAGACGCTGAGGCTTCTCTACTGTCCGTTCGTGGGCTTGCAACTCCGCTTTTTGGACTCTCTTTGGGGCTTCCGCTCTTCGAACTTGTCATTCGCTTCTTCTTTGGGGTCTCTGATTTCTGTGGTCGCGGGCGCTTGGGAGCATCTTTGTACACTGTCTTATTAGCCTGGGAATTATTCTGAGGATGTCTAGGATCTTTTGAACCCCCAGCTGCCTTGTTCAACTGAGCAAAGAACATTTCTATCTGGTTTATCGATGATTTACCGATGATTAAGAGGGCTCGGTTCAATAATCCGAGATGGCACACGATGCTACGGCTGGTCTCCCGAAGGAGGTCGGAGGGGGAACCGATCCACGTAGTGTTATTTGTGTGAGGAAGAACGATGGCTTTGTTGGCTGTGGGCGTCGCTGTCCTCAGACTGGTAAATGCGTTTTCCACACTAACCTTTTTCCAGCCCGATGAGTACTGGCAGGCTCTGGAACCAGCGCACATTGCACACTACGGGTACGGTTTCCTAACATGGGAATGGAGAGAGAAGCTACGATCAGGAGCGTTTCCAACGTTGTTCCATGGAGTGTACATCCTGTGTGATTTGGTCGGTTTGGACCCTGTTATGGGACCGAAAATATTTCAAGCCTTTGTCGCGGCGGTTGGTGATTACTACATGTACATTCTAGGGAAGCGAATTCTAGGAGGAGAGGGAGGACAGTTGGCTCTGCTGGCCAGTGTAGGTTCCGCGTTCAATTGGTTCTGTTCCACTCGGACCTTTTCCAATTCTACAGAGACTGTTTTAACCACAATCGCGTTTGCTCATTGGCCTTGGAATGCCAATATGATCAGTCTGAAGCATTACAGCATTTCCTTGGTAGTGGCTTCCATCTCATGCATCCTAAGACCGACCAATGCTCTAATCTGGGCGTTCTTGGGCACTTTTTTGGTTTTCAAAGCCCGTTCTCATGCATTGCGGGCAAAAATTGTACTAATCACCCTAGCAATCATGACATTGTCTTTGGGAGCAAATTTTGCGATTGACTATTGGTATTATGGAGAAGTTGCATTCCCATTAATTGAGTTTATCCGATTCAATGTTGTACAGTCACTGTCGCATTTCTATGGAGTGTCTCCTTTCCACTACTATGTAAGCCAAGGGCTTCCCATTCTTCTTATTGCCTATTTGCCATTAGTGGGAACGGAGCTTGTCAGATCACGAATGTCCGTAATTGTATGGCTCATTGGCTTTGTCGTGGCCACATACTCCCTTCTTAGCCACAAGGAAGTGAGGTTCATTTATCCTATTATTCCTTTGCTACATTTGTTAGTTGCAAAGGCACTGTTGAGACTGCCCAGTTTCAAACGACCAAAAGTGCTGGCTGCAATGGTGATTATTAACATGGCGGTGGCAGGTTATTTCTCTCAGATCCACCAGCGTGGAGTCATAGACGTCATCCGCTACCTTAGACACGAGCCTGATGTCAACAGTGTCGGCGTATTGATGCCCTGTCATTCCACTCCCTGGCAGGCCCATTTACACCGTGACATCCCTGCTTGGTTCCTAACTTGTGAGCCTCCTTTAGGAATGGCTTTGGAGGAGCGAGCACAGTATTTAGACATTGCCGACCAGTTTTATGAAGACCCTGTCAAGTTCCTTGACGTGCATATGGGAACAGACTACGATTGGCCATCTCATCTGATCATGTTCGAAGCCATTGTTCCCACTATTGAAGGAGTATTGAAAGAACAAGGATATGAGCGTACTGTGAGCTTTTTCAATTCCCATTTCCACGATGACTCGAGGCGACGAGGTAAGGTGCTTGTTTACCAACGCCTGAGAGTCCGAGGTAACACATGAACTTGAATCTACGAAAGTATCTTAAGAATATTAATGCATCTGTACTATTAATTAGAGTCCTTGGCAGCAGATTCAGATGTTACGGGTTCCTGAGACTCGCTAGACTCGTTATGTTTGTCAGTTTTCTCCTCTGTGACAGTTTCCGAAACTTCAACTTGAGTAACCTTAGTCTCTGATGTTTCGTCTTCGCCCTTTTGTTCGGTTACCTCTACGTTATCAGTCTTCGCAGTGACTTCGGTCTTACTCTGGCTGGTGGCATCATCTTCGTCATCAGAAAGCCCTTCCAGAAGAGCCTTCTCTGCTTCTTTCATAGCCTGTGTCATTCGTAGTTTTCGGATACCCTCAATGACGTTAGAAGGGTCCAATGCCCAGTTAATGACACCGTCAGAACCATATCTGTCATAGAGCCATTGATTAGCAGTCTTGAAATGGTCGGCAGTGAAAAAACCCCTGGAAGCTGACAATGGACTAGGATGAACACATTTCAAGACCAGATGCTGGCGATTTTGTCGAGGGGGAAGAATTTTGTCTACTCTTTTACCCGCTGGGGATCCCCAGGCTAAAAAGCACACTCCAGAAGACCGATTTTTGATGGCAGCCTCTAGTACCTTTTCTGTGAACTCTTCCCAACCCCAATTGGCGTGAGAAAATGCGTTATGAGCTTTGACAGTCAGGCAGGTATTGAGAAGCAGCACACCTTGAGTGGCCCACGGAATCAACGAGCCATCCTTGGGAATTTTAAAATCTGGATAGCAATTCTGAATACCCTTATAAATATTTTTCAATGAGGGCGGAGGAGTTGTGGGAGGCTTGACCGAGAATGCTAGTCCGTGGGCTTGGTTATAGTTGTGGTAAGGGTCCTGACCAAGGATAATGATCTTTACTTTATGAAGAGGGGTGAGACGAGACCACGAGTAAATATCCTTTGCAGGAGGGAAGATGACCGCTTTAGACTCGTATTCCTGTTTGAGCTTGCGCTTCAAATTCAAAAAGTATGGCTTTGTGAGCTCCGGATAAAGCACTGCCAGCCAAGATTCATCCAGCGTGTCCTTTTCTAACTGCAACAGCTCCTGTTGGTCGGGTGTAAGCTTGCTGAACCATTCCTCCTTATCGAAAGATGTGGACCGCGTTCCTTCGGATGATGATGATGATAAAGATTGGGCAGGACTGGCGGCGCCATTAGCCGACCGAGCAGTTTTTGCTTGTGGTTTAAAGAAATTAGTAATGCTTGTAGACCGTTTTGCTGAAGTCATTGTGAAAGTGCGCAAGATGAAGATGCCTGCAGGCGCGAAGGAGCGTTTCATGGCGACGCGCAACGAGGACGACGCGCGGGAAGAGCACGGCTCCTTCCGGATCCGGCAACATAAATTACTTCTCTGCTATAAAAATTAATTAAAGGTCGGGTTCCAAGATTTTACAATCAAGTATAATCAAGGTCTAGGATATTTATAATTATCGAATGCATATTTATAAATTAATAGTGGAAGTATACAATGCTAATTAAAAGTTCCATCTGTCTTTGGGTGGTAGCTGAGAACTCTCAGTGGGCTCTTCGGACGAGTTTTCCGAGGCGGGCTCGGACCACTGAAGCGAAGCCAATGTGTCAATGCTCTTTTTACGAGAGTTAACAAACTTGTCCCATTGACCTTCTTCTTTGAAAAGAAGGGGCTGTAGCTGGGTCAGTTGAGACTGGGCGTGGGTGAAATTCTCCAATCTCATGTGAGTATCAAATAGTCCTATAAGACAGCCCAAGTCTCCTGCCTCCTTTCCAACTGAGAACCAGTGCAATGCAATCTTAGGCTCGTTAAAGTAATTTAGTACCAGGAAACCCAATGGGGCAAATGCTTCCTTGAGGCCGTGACTTGCACAGTTTTCGAGATGATACCGAGCGCGTTGCTTGTCAGACTCAAATATCTGCCCAAGATAGAAATGGCAGTCGATGACTTGTTTTTCGTCTTCAGTCGTAGCAATTGCGTCCAAGAACGCCCCAGTTGCGTCAGATATCCGCCGGCCGTTGAAACAAATGAGACCGATGTTTCGATAACATTCAGTGCGCAGGGTAGAGTCTAGACCATCCTCGTTTCCTTTACTTTTCTCAATTGACAAGCGATAGAATTTTTCGGCCTCTTTAACGAAACCCTGCTTGTAAGCCAAATCACCTGATGCTTTAAAGGCCAATGGAAAATTGGCATCCATTAGCTCGGTAAGGAGCTTGTCAGCATATAAACGGTCCTCCTCAGCAACTTGTTTGGGGTTCTCCTGTGCGTCCTCCATTACCTGTCGAGCCAGCAGCGTGATAGCAGTTTTGTCACTTAGCTCCGCGGCCCTTTCTACCAGGTTGTTTTCAATTTCAACCAGACCCTTCTGAATCAATCCACTACGCCGGCGATGTGTCTCCAGAATACGCTTCAAAACCATCATTTGATCCCCCGAAACTCCTTCCACCGATTCCAAACCGCTTGAACTTGGCCCTGATGCTGCCTGATATGTTTCCACCACCTTCTTGTAGCTCAAAGGAACTTTGAATTCAAACAGCAGCTTGCGCAGCTGGGCCCTAGCCAATGGCGGTTCTACCCTTGTGCTATAGCACCGCACTGTCCTGACCGCAGCTCTCCCTAAACCCAATCTCATGATGAATTTCCTGAGTTCAACTGAACGGATTCCGAAACTTGAAAAGTTTGGCCGCACCTTTTGCGGCGCCCCGAGTATATAGAACCCCCACAGTATTTCTTGCTGATGAACTGTGACTATTCCGTCCTAGAATGTCGTTAGCCAAAAGGGCATCAGACTTTTCTCATATTGTGGTTGGAGGTGGAGTTGTAGGGCTCGCCATAGCAGCCAGGTTGTCTGCGCGGCCCTCCAATTCAGTGCTGTTGGTGGAAAGACATCGCGAAGTAGGCACCGAGACCAGTGCGAGAAACTCCGAAGTGATCCATGCCGGAATTAATTATGCCCCTGATGCCCTGAGAACTACCTTGTGTATTAAGGGAAAGGAGATGTTGTATGAAGCTGGAAGGAAGTATGGAATTGAGATGAAGAACTGTGGAAAATGGGTGGTTGCCCAGGACGACAAGCAGTATCAGCATCTTGAGCGCATGTATGCTAGATCTAAGGAGACAGGAGTGCCGTTAGAATGGATATCCCCCGAAAAGGCTAAACAGATAGAGCCGGCTGTGATTGCGCGGGCGGGGATTCTCAATTCTCCCACCACTGGAATTGTGTCCGCACACTCAGTCATGGCCTTCCTGGAGGGTCAAATCGAGAGTAATGGGGCCGATGTTGCGCTCAACACAAAGGTGGAAAGGGTAGAGTATTTGGGTAATTCTAACGGATATGCTGTGTCGTGTGAGAACGAAGGGGAGATTATGGATTTGAAGGCGGACTGTGTGATTAATGCTGCTGGGCATGGAGCAGTAGCAGTGTCAAACTCGGTGCTGCCATCAGACCGTCAATTTACTGCCTACTATTTGAAGGGCAACTACTTTTCTTACAATGCATCGCGACCCAAGGTGTCGCGGTTGGTATATCCTTGCCCTAGCGACCATGCATCTCTGGGGACTCATTTGACATTAGATTTAGGAGGAAAGATCAAATTCGGGCCTGACGTCGAGTGGACAGATAGACACGACGATTACAAGGTTAGTGACAAGAACCTGGAACCCGCTATCCAGGAGATCCAGACCTATTTACAAGGCATTGACCCCACTGCATTGACTCCTGATTACGTGGGAATTCGTCCCAAAATTGTGCCAACTGGTAAGGTGTTCCAGGATTTCTACATCAAGCATGAAGAAGGATTCCCAGGATTTATCAACCTGCTGAACATTGAATCTCCCGGCCTCACCTCGTGCATGGCCATTGCCGAGCACGTAGAGCAATTGCTATAATAACACAATAGACTCATACCATTTTCGTGTTAATTAGTTTCTGGCATCTCGGGTGGCCTGAATCATCCGTCGACGCTTCTCCTCTCGTGCATCTAGCTCTTTCTGGCTGTCTGGATCAGGGGCAGACGTTTTTCGAGGCAGCTTTTCTGGCTTTGTGGGCGGAGGAGCTTCGGTAAAGTACTTTGACAGTAGTGCATCGGCGGCACTAATGCGCTTGGACGGGTTTAGATGAATCATGGCGTTCATGAGATCAAGAGCATTGTCGCTAGCGGCCGCAAATCGATTCTGAAGCTCCTGGCGAGTAGGAACAGGGTACTTTTTCCAATCCTTGAACCCGGCCACAGAGCTAATGGAGGGCCAAATCTGTTCTGTGGGAGTTCCTAGAGCGCGGAACGTCACGTCAAGCTGGTCTACATCTGACATTCCTGGCAAGTACGGGGTACGAAGCATGAGCTCGGCAAAGATCACTCCCACAGACCAGATATCTATAGCAGTAGTGTAGTGTCGAGAGTTGAACAGGAGCTCAGGGGCTCGGTACCATCTAGTGACCACATTAGACGTCATTTTTTCTCTTGGAGAAGGAATGGCGCGAGCAAGACCAAAATCAGCTATTTTCAAGTGCCCGTCCGGGGACAGAAGCAGGTTATTAGGCTTCAAATCTCGATGCAAAATAAAGTTACGGTGGCAGTGGTGAACTCCTCTCAGGGTCATGAGGAGCCACGATTTGACGTCGGCTTGGGTGAAGATGATGGACTTGTCTTTGATGAGCACTTCCAAGTCAGACGGGAGAAACTCTAGGACCAAGTTGAGATTAGTCTGGGACGAAAAGACATCTAAAAGCTCGATAACATTCTGGTGGCGAAGTTCCTGGAGAAACTTGATTTCTCGAATCGCAGACATGTCTAGACCATCTTTAAACTCTCCCACCTTGATCATCTTGATAGCGACCTGTCGCTGAGTATCGGTCTGATGACCAACATATACCACAGCATAGGTACCTTCACCAACCTTTTTTTCTCGTTAGACTCAAATACTTGTTTGCTTCATTTAGCTTACCCTTTGTATAGCGCTGAACCGCCTGGTCGTTTCGATCCTGGGCCTCCATGACACGGCAGTAATGTCAAGATCAAAAATCACGGAGAATATATAATAACCACGAACGAATAACGAACGAACGAACGAATGAATGAATGAATGAACAGATAATGAATGAACAGATAAATGAACGATTAACGAACAAATACTCGTAAATACAACGAACAAATAAACAAACGAATACAACAATCGAATGAGCGAATGAAACAAACGAATACTCGTAAATACAATAAACGAATACTCGTAACTACAACAAACCAACACTCGTAAATACGTGCAAGAAGGAAAAAATCGTCGTAATATCGTAATAGTCTATGTAGCAGTCCAGTATCTACAATAATTCATTACCATTATGCAATTCAACTCTGGCCGAGGATGGAGCAAATTCGTACTGTTCAGTCGCTTCGCTCCTTCACATCACATTAGGCCTCGTCGTCTACAATCATCACCTTGACAGCTCCAGGCTTGGAAGTGGCCTCAAAGGCCTCGATAGCATTCTCAAGCTTGACTCGGTGAGTGACAAGGGCGGACACGTCAACCTGGCCAGAGTTGACCAGACGAATGGCTCGGGGCCATGCGTTTGCGTATCGGTACTGGTACTTCATGGTGATCTCGTTGACACTGAGGTGCATGAAGGGGATGTTCTGGAAGTCCTTACCAACACCCACAACGTGGATGATTCCTCGGAAGTCCAGAGAGTAGATTCCAGCGGCCACACTGGACTCCACACCAGTGCACTCAATGCACAGACGGGGCTTGATTCCTCCAGCTGCCTTGTTGATCTTGTCGGCCACCTGCTGAGGGCTGTCAGTCTTCTCTACCAGCACAGGGCGCACGCTGGGGACAACCGACTTTGCAAAATCCAGACGTCCCTGATCCATGTCAGTGATCACCAGAGGTTCAGCTCCGGCTGCTCGAGCGCACGCAGCAGAAATGACACCAATAGGACCGGCACCACAGATCACCACGGGGTCAGCGAGACGAACGCCAGCGTGGTCAATTCCGCTCAGAGCCACAGCAATAGGCTCCAGCAGAGCTCCGTTCTCAAAGCTCATGTCGCCAATCTTGTAGCAGTATCGAGCGGGGTGGATGAGGTATCGTCGCAGCAGACCAGGCACGGGAGGAGTGGACTTGAACTGCACGTCAGGGCATCCGTTGTAGTAACCGTTGAGGCAGGCATCGCAGTTCTGGCAAGGGATACCGGGTTCAATGGCCACGCGGTCTCCGGTCTGGAGATGGGTCACCGAAGGGTGAGCGGCCAGCACCACACCGGACGACTCGTGGCCCAGAATGTGCTCCTCACGAACAACCATGGTAGGTCCAATGCAGCCATGCTTCTGAAAGTGGACGTCGGAACCGCAAATTCCAGTAGCGCGAACTTGCACCACAACCTCACCCGGACCAGGGGTCAGATCCTGGGGGCTAGGCTCGCACTCGGCCACGTACAGGTCGTGCTTGGGGTTGGTGAAAACACCCACGTTAGGCTTGGATCCAGTAACCTTGGTGACAGTCATTTCTCAATGTGATGACCAAAAAAAGTCGATGCATTGGCCATTTTATA
Organism: Blastobotrys raffinosifermentans; assembly: GCA_003705705.2. NCBI lineage: Eukaryota > Fungi > Ascomycota > Dipodascomycetes > Dipodascales > Trichomonascaceae > Blastobotrys > Blastobotrys raffinosifermentans. Next base: position 15,991 of record PPJH02000012.1, read on the forward strand.
GTGTGGGGTCCGGGGAAATGTGCCCCGTTTAACGGGGTAAATTGGCCAAATCCCCGGACCATTTTTCCGGCAGGCTGAAACCGGTTTAGAAGTGCATCCGAACCAAAGAGGGCAGGGTATTTCCGATACACCCAATTCCGTTGGGAGGGGGTCACTAGTGGGATAGGGATTCACATTTCAGTTGCATTGATGTGGTTGTGGATGTGGTTTATTGCATTTGTTCCGATGTCTAGTCCGAGGGGTCCGGCAAAAAGGCAACAGGGAGCTTGAGTTTGAGTCTGCTAACTGAGAATGCGTGAAGCTGATTGATGCTTAACGATGAGGGCATATCTACTCACTGAGTTTTGTATTACGACCACTATGAATGATGACAACTTTTCAATGAAAAATATGAACGATGACATGAATGAAGCAGCAGCGCCGGCGACTCGAATTTATTATTATACACGGTTGAATTGTTAGGTCATAAATACACCCATCGTTACTACACCCCTCGTTATCATAATCGGATAATCTATTGCATGCAATGCATTACTGGCACAGTCTCGTCCCTTGAGGAGGTGCATTACTCCTGGCCATCAAGAAGAGTGAACACAGGAGCGTTCAACTTGTCTCGTCCCTTGAGGAACAGCAATTCCAGCAGGAACAGGTACTCGGCAACCTTGGCACCCTGCTTGGCCACCAAATCTCCAGCAGCAGCAGCACTTCCGCCAGTAGCGATAATGTCATCGACAATCACCACCGTTTGTCCTTGCTTGATCGAACCCTCCTGCATCTCAAACACATCCTTTCCGTATTCCTTCTGGTACTCGGCGCTCACAGTGGGGCCAGGGAGCTTGCCCTGCTTTCGCACTGGCACAAAAGAAGCCCCCAGCGCCAGAGCCAAAGAAGGTCCGAACAGGAATCCTCGAGCATCCAGACCGACAATGACATCAGGCTTGATTCCTGCCTCGGCCAGGTGGAGCTTGAACCCGTCAATCAGCTTCTGGAACGCAGCGGGATCGAGGAAGATGGGCATGATATCCTCAAACAGGATTCCCTTGGTGGGAAAGTCCTGGAACTGCCGCAAACATCCCCGAAGGGTCTGGCGAATGTCACTCAGCTGGTCGCCCATATTAGATCTCAAACGGTGATAGGAAGAACTAGAAAAAAAAAGTGGAATTTCAAATTATCCGATATTCCCTGCGGCACTTGAGGCTCACTCTCCACTGAGAAGGCACGACGTTTTGACAGGAGAACCAGCGAATAGCGGACAACTAGGCTGGAAATCTAGTATGGCAAGGGGGAGAGGTCTGCAACTACAACGGGAGAAATACCGGGAAGACCAGAAAAATACACCGAAAATCTGTTAAAAGGCGTGGTCCTGACAACATCTTGGGAATTTCGGCCATTTCGACCCCAATAGTCCCGACACGTGCCCTGCATGAACGCGATATCCATTCTCAAGGAGGGGTTCTACGAGGAGTTTGCCCAAGCTATCGATACCCTGGGGTCGTACACGCCTACTGATGATGATATTGCCCTGCTGATGATGCTGACTGGGCTCCCAGAGGCCCATTATGTCACGGCAGGCCGCGACGTTGGATTTGGCCCGTACTGCTTAGCCCACCGATGTACCGATGTCTTGACTCGGATCAAGAAGAACAATGAGCTCATGAGAGCAGCTTTGTGTCCGCCAGTCAAGACGTCTGCGTTTGTCAGACGAAGCCGTCTGATGCAGTCGTGGGCTAGCGCTTGTGAAAAGGCACAGGGTCAGTCTCCATTCTATCCTCACCTTGGCAGCTTCAAGGATGGGTCTGTAAACTCGTCTGTTAGTAGCATTGGCGGCCGGGGTAACAGTAGTAGCGTTGGTCGGAGTAAAAATAAGTATTATACTCCGCTGGGGGCTGAGTTTTCCGATTCTGATCTAGAGCTCACTGACGATGACGAGGGTGCAATTGACAATGACGTTGACACCCTGGAAGACGAGCTTCCCCGGTTCGGCCGGATCTTATCGATTCCCAACCCTTTTAAAGACAAAAAGACAATTTGGAATTTAATAGGCTGGGGATTGGGTTGTTCCACAGTTGCCCATGACTATTATGTGCAGCGATGGAGTCAATGGAGCCCCCTTCTGAACTTGCTGGAGCAAATAATCATGCAGGATATGACTACATCGGCCGCAAATGACGACCAAGATAACTCTATTCTGTATAGCTGGGTTAATGGAATGGACCCGCGGCTAGTAATTGGGGCCATTATGAGTTGTGTAGACGACCTTGGTTCGCTATCCTTCTCTCCGGTGCTGGCCAGTGAAGGCTCGCCGCCGGAAGAGGTGGCAAAGCTGGTCACTGCCTCTGCATTGTACCCGAGATACGACTACGACGCTGCCCAGTTGCGATCGCAATTCCTAAACATGCTCCTTCATGGCCAAGGCGACAAAGTGTGCTTTGCCATTATACACCTTGTTCGGGCCCATCTGAGCACAAAGTTTAAATATGCTACCATGGTTGGTCGTCATCTAGAACGACAACACATTGGCACTCTAACAGTAATTGGATGGACACTAACTCTGGGTGAGGACACTACTTTATCATGCATCAGAGCCATCAATGGACAGCTGTCGTTCCGGCAATTGACCTCTTTGGTGGACCAAGTTCTCCAAACCAAGGTATCTCGGCCGCCAGGGGAAAAGTCAACCCCAGTATATACTCTTCTGGAAGCAAATTGCTACATTGTACATCTGGCTATGGAACTGCTCATTCGGCTGTCTGATGAGCTAACCTCGCTTGGTACATCTAATCCTTACGGCCACCACGAAAGTATTTCTGTTCAAGAGCTGTTTTCTAGGCTCAGGAAGCTTGCCGCTAACGGATGTCAACAGAGAACTACCATTCTCAAAAAGACTGACCAAGATTTGCACCGCATCCATGAGCTGCACAAGGATTTGACCGACTTTGTTGACGCTTTAGCCACCGTTCACGCCTATTCTACACACAAACACATCCCCACTAACACCCATAGAATCTCATGACATAACATCCCAGAGGACTTGACCCTAGACCTCAGAATATTAATATTTAATTACTCCTGTAGTGTTCCCCTTAGTATCCCCATATTATCCCCATGTTATTTACATTCTTCACTCTGCATTCAACTTTCACGTTATCGATAACCTTTGCCGCGGCGCCCCAACTGCTTATCGCAACTCTCAACCATCACATGAAGAGACAATAGAAGAGGCAAGATTGGCACCATCCGACAGTTAAAGTGTCAACATTAGTGTACGCCAACCGCTCGTTAATTAACTAGGTGTATGGGTTCTGGGTTCAGCTATTGTCCTCGATCCTGGTTACATTTGCTGAAACGTTCGTACAATATGGGGGCCGAGAAGCTACCAATGGATGTAAAAGAAGTCAAGAAGGCGGATGTTGGTCCTGTAAGCACGCCTGGAAAGCGCGCTCGCGGTGATAGTGATAGTGACAATGAGAATTCCTCTCAGTACCCGGTCCTTTCGTCCAGTCTTCGTAGACTTGTGCCCAGCTTGACATCCAGCAATAACTCTAGCTCTACCGACTTGAAAGGAAAGGACTCACAAACGAACGCCACAGACGCCAATGATGCATCGGATAGACAGGAGCCTGCGAAAACGGACGATACGAGTGAATCGGGCAACCAAGCTAAGGGTGAACGAAGGTGGTGGACTCTGTGGACAGTACAATCCCGACCTCCATCCGTAACTGCGCAGGAATCTGACGACCAAAAAGCTAATGAGACTGGGGATGTAGCAGGAAAGCAGAACGAAAAAGAGGCCATTTCAGAGTCGACCGAATCAGTGCAAAGCACTAACGATACTTCGATGACTAACTCCTATAGATGGTCCATTTTCAGACGCTCCAGCACTAATCTCCAAGCAAACGCAACCGCAAAGGATGATCCGGAAGCAACAAATGGCAACAAACAAGATAATAACAATAACGATAAGAATACACAAAAATCGTCCAAGGGACAATCGAATGACCAATCTTCCGAAACCTCTCAAGATGGAGGCGACGACACTTCCCGTCCTCCTTCCCCTAATCGATCATGGGCTTTCTGGGCCCGCAATAATAGTACCGGTGAACTAGCTGTCGAAGGCACTCCTTCAGAGAACCATCCCACTCGTGCGAAAGAACGCAAGGACGAAGACGAGCAGCCAAAGAGCCAAGATCAGAAGGCAAAGAAGGAGAAGGAGAAGGAGAAGGAGAAGGAGAAGGAAAAGGAAAAGGAAAAGGAAAAGGAAAAAGAGAAAGAGAACGACACGAAAGAAAACGACAAGAGCAGGAAGGAAGAACGGCAAGAGGGGGACCAGAATGGCAAAGATCAGAAGGATAAAGAGAAAAAGGCAAAGGATAAAAAGGTAAAGCTAACTCGACCGAATATTGTTGCTCCTGATACCGATCAATGCTTCCCTGTCCTGTCTTTTAGAGAATCAGTCAAGCGCTTGTTCTCATCTGGCACCTCCAGAGATCCTTCAATTGTGCAGCAGTTCGACCCTGTTCTCAGAGCGCCCCCGCGTACAATCTATAAGGTGGTTGTAGTAGGAGTGCATGGGTTCTTCCCTACAAAAATGATTCGTTCAATTCTTGGGGAACCTACGGGAACCTCGCTCAAGTTCGCTAATGAGGCCGCTCACGCTGTGCAGCGATGGGCAAATGAAAAGAACATGATGGTGGAAATCGAACGCATCTCTCTAGAAGGTGAGGGAAAGGTCATGAATCGAGTGGAAAAGCTCTATAAGCTTTTACTAAACTGGATTGAGCATATTCATGAGGCAGACTTTGTCTTTTTTGCTGCACACTCACAAGGTACCCCTGTAGCTGTGCACATTTTGGCTAGACTAGTCGAAGAGGGACACGTTGAGGAAAAGCAGTTGGCACTGCTAGGTATGGCTGGTATATCTCTGGGCCCTATCTCGGGACTGGATAAAAGGTTGGTCATGAAGGCGTACTCTTCAATTGAGAGCGCTTCTCTTTCCGAGCTGTTTGAATTCCAGAATATCAACAGTTTCCAGTCTCGCAAGTACCTCGATTCATTGCGAACAATCGTGGCTCACAATACTAAAATTGTGTTTGTCGGGTCCATGAACGACCAACTGGTACCTCTATATTCGTCTACTTGTGTGCATCTTTCCCACCCTAACATCTTCAGGGCTGTTTACGTGGATGGCCAGGATGTACCTCCCGAGTTTATTTCCACCTTGGTAGCACTGGCCCTTCGCCTTCGTAACATTGGCGCCTCTGATCACAACGTTCTCAAAGAGCTGTCTTCGGCTCTTCCAGGCACTCTCACAGGAGGCGGCCATTCTAAGATTTACAATGAACCTCGGGTCTATGATCTGGTGTTGAAGTATGCATTGGAAACTACTGACGCGAGACTAGGCGTTCCGTTAAAGGTTGATTCGGAGTTTACGGTTCCCAAGGTCAACAGCAACCCGTACATCTTACCCTGGTGCATGCGTGGTATGCTTGCAGAGGCAGTTGCTCGCAGAGCTGCGTTCAATGATCACCTAGAGGAGCTGTACAACGAGTACGAGGGATGGAAGCCTGAGACCAAGGTACTCAAGGACGTAAAGTACCGACTGAGCGCGATTCACGCAAAGCTTTAGTCGTTCTTTAATATGCATTGGTAATACTAATAAAACAATAATATGGTTAGACCTTAAAGGATCCTCTGACAGCGTCGTTACGCTTCTTGCGAGGGCTAATATCCTTCAGGCCAAATAATGGTGCTTGGTTGTCAGTGGATTTGTTCATTGGCTTGACTCGTTTGAAGATGGATCCAGGGGTATCGGGAGCGTCATCATCGCCATCAAATAGTGAGTTGGTGTTGATAGATTTAGTTTTTAGCTTTCTCTTCTTTCTTCTCTCCCGGGCCTTGAGCAGCTTCTTGTCCATTGAGTCATCTAGAGAAGCCATGGATTTGCTATCGTCATCATCATCATCAAATAGAGATAGTTTACTGGGTTCTGAGGGTTTTGAAGACACCGAGAACGCCGTCGTTCCGGCTGCTGCAGCATTCTTCTGTGCGACGTCAGAAAGGCGTTTCGACAACCTCTTTTTCCGCTTCTTTTGAGATGCAGTGAGCGCAGGAGACTCAGGCTTGCTAAACATGCTTGAATCTTTATCGTTATTCTGATCCTTATTTTGCCCTTTCTCCTGAGTTTTCTCCTGTTTCTCCTTGCTCTTGTCCAGTTCTTTGCCCGTATCCGGTTCTTGTTCATTGTCCTTCTCTCGAGGCAAAATCGATCCAGTGTCTTCTGTTACAGTCTTATCAGGAGAATCCTTCTTAGTGGAAGACTCATTGAGTTTACTCTTTCCAAGGGTCTTCTGAAGAAATGGAGTAGTAGAGAATGCAGATTTGGCAGGAGTCCCTCCCAGACGAGCGATTGCAGGATTAGTAGGTCTAACGGGAGTAGAGATTCGTGATTTGGCTGGGGAAGAAAATGTCTTTACTGGTGACGAACTTGATTCCAGAACCTTGATTCGGTTCTTTAGCGACTCTTCCTTGGTCTCCCAGACCGATTTCTGGGTAGAAAACTGGCTCTGGAGGCGATTATAGTCGCTTCGAGCTCGCTGGAGGTCGTTGGTATGCTTTTTAATTTGTTCCTTGAGGTCCTTCAACTCGGCCTTGAGATTCTTTTCGTTCTGTACCAGAGTGTTCTTGTCGTTAGTCAAAGTGTCCTTGATCCTTCGTTCAGATTCCAGCTGAAGTTTGATCTGTGACACCTGCTTTTCCAATTGCTTTACTTCCTGAGAGTTTTGCTTTGTAGATGCTTGTGAGGACACTTGAGCCGACTTGAGAGACTCGATCTCGGTAGTAAGGCGGGCGTTGCGTCGCTCCAGATCCTCGGTCGTTCTCAACGAAACCCGCGCTGCGCTCAGTTCTTGCCTATTGGACTCCAAGTCTGCCTTCAACTTCGAGTTTTCGGACCTCACCTGTTCAATTTCTTTACTGAGCTGCTCATGGTCTACCAGAGAAGATTTCAATTGGTCAATCTCATATGAAAACCCAAGTCTGTCAATCTCGCGCAATCGGGCCTGGTCCTCAATTTCCAACTGCAGCGCTTCCCGCGTGCATTCGAGATAGTTATTGAGTAAAGTATGAAGCTGAGTTAATAAAGATTCCGACAGTAGATTCAACAACTTCTTACACTATCCGCCATTGTAACGCGTAGAATGGCTGATTGTTATGATAAATAAATATATCATTAGCCTTTTTTGGTTGGAATTTTGAGCCGCAGTACACGCCTCACAGTTAGTAATAGTGATTAACACGAAATTATTAACTTAACACGGAATTATGAATTGTATGCTATTATATCGAACTATATACACATAAATAAATAAGTATATATATATATTATATTTATTTATATTTATACACGTGTATACAATTTCCGCCATATAATGGGAAAGACGGAGGACAGGTTGTATGAAGAGCTTGTTGAAGGATTTGTGATTCGCAAGCACTGTCCGGAGACGGACTGCAAGTACGAATTGATTCCTCATGAAACGCTGCCTATTAGATATACAACATTTCGTATGCTCGGATATCCAGCTTTGGACGAAATTGAGCAGGCTCCGGTGGATGAGGCAATTCGTGCAATTCGTGGTGTTTTGCTGTACGTGGCCAGCATGGGAACAAAGTACATGGAAGGATCAAGCAAGATTGTTATCAATTGCCTGATGAGCAGGTGCCAAAGACAGGGTATTGTGATTCATCTTTGCAATGAGCGCATCAATGTGAATCAGCTGAGGGCCATATTCTACTGTCTGGTATTTGAAGAAAAGAGAAGACTTGTTACAAAGTTCAAACGACTAGAGAAATGCCCACATCAAAGACGGGATATTTCAATTGATCTTCTCAATACCGTTTCACACAACCACTTGTTTGGTGAGGCCTGTGCAAAGTATATCGAGGTCAATGCTATATCAATGTCCCTGGTCAAACAATGGAGAATGGTCCCGGCCAGCGAGGCCAATGATTCTAGAGTACTGTACAACCCCATTCCACCTCTTGCTTTCAAAACCGCTTTAGAAGAGGCGAAGGGGCCAAAAATGGTACAACACTAGATAGCTATGATTTGCCAATTTGCCAATTTGCCAATTATTTGTTGATATTATGCTACAAATTATAACTGCTGCTTGACGGCGTTGATGATGTCCTCTACACATCCAGGGTTCATGAGCGTGCTAATGTCTCCAATGGAATCAACCTCGTTGGAGACAATCTTGCGCAGAATTCGTCGCATGATCTTGCCTGATCGGGTCTTGGGCAGGTCGTCCACAATGATGACAGTCTTGGGAGCAGCAAAGGGACCAATCTCTCCACGAACATGCATAATCAATCGCTTCTTCTGAGCCAGGGCGTCTTCTGCGGAAACGTCGTCACCCTTTACACTGGTGAAAGCCACCACGGCCTGTCCGGTGAGCTCGTCAGCAATTCCGACCACAGCAGCCTCGGAAACAGAAGGAGCTCCCAGCAGAGAGGCCTCAATCTCCGAAGTAGACAGACGGTGTCCAGACACGTTAACAACGTCGTCAACACGGCCACGGATCCAGTAGTAACCGTCCTTGTCTCGGTAAGCACCATCTCCAGTAAAGTAGTAGCCGGGGTATGGCTTGAGGTAAGTCTCCATGAATCGCTTGTGGTCACCGTACACAGAGCGAGCCATCGAAGGCCAGGGCTTTCGAATGGCCAGCACTCCCTCTACGTCGTTGCCCTCAATCTCCTTGCCAGACACAGGGTCAATGATAGCAAGGTCGATACCAAAGAAGGGCAGAGTAGCCGAACCGGGCTTCATGGAAATCACACCGGACAGGGGAGCGATAATGTGGGATCCAGTCTCAGTCTGCCAGTAAGTGTCAGAAACGTGGCAAACCTCGCGACCAACGTGCTTGTGGTACCACTCCCACAGCTCAGGGGAAATGGGCTCACCCACTGATCCCAGAGTTCGCAGACTAGACAGATCGTACTTTTCAATGTGGTCCACCCCGGCCTTCTTGAGCAGACGCAGAGCAGTAGGAGCCACGTAGAACTGGGTGACCTTGTACTTTTCAACAATCTGCCAGTATCGGCCGTAGTCAGGGTAGGCAGGAGTACCCTCAAAGATGACCGAAGTGGATCCCAAAAGCAGGGGTCCGTACAAAGCGTAAGTGTGACCAGTAATCCAACCGACATCTCCAGCGGTGAACAGAATGTCATCATCGTGGATATCGAATACGTATCGAGTAGTCATAGCAGCTCCCAGCAGGTATCCTCCGGTAGAATGCACAACTCCCTTAGGAGCTCCAGTGGAACCGGAAGTGTACAGCAGGAACAGAGGGTCCTCAGCGTTGACAGGCACGTGAGGGAAAACTGGTCGCTTGTATTCGATTGCTTCATGCCACCAGTGGTCTCGTCCCTGGACCATTGACACATTGTTGGAAGTGCGCTGGAAAACGAGCACCTTCTCGACCGAAGGAGTGTTCTCCAAAGCGTCGTCTACAATCTTCTTAGCGTGAACGGTCTTTCCTCCTCGTCGACCCTCGTTGACGGTGATGACGACCTTTGATTTGGCATTGTTAATTCGGTCCTGCAGCGAGCCAGAAGAGAAACCGGCAAACACGACCGAGTGAATTGCGCCCAGTCGTGCAACTGCCAAGATTGCAACCACAGTCTCGGGGATCATGGGCATGTACACCGCAACAGTGTCGCCCTTCTTTACACCAAAGTCCTGGGCGAGCACCGCGGCTACCCGGCACACATCTCGGTACAGCTCACCATAGGTGATTGTTCGAGATTCCGAAGGCTCATCAGCTTCGTAGATAATTGCAGCCTAAATGTTAGTACCCTATCAAAAACGCCCTAAAAACCGTTGTCGAGGAATGCATACATGCCCCATCAACCGCGGCGGCGGCAGCCTGCAGCAAAGAGCATGCAACCCAACAATTTGTCCACTCATGGGCTAAGGAAAAGAAAAAAACGTTCCAACCGGGATCAGGAAAATGGATTACTTACCTTATTGGGGGTAGCAATTGCATGTCGGTCCACACAGTTGTATGCTGCGTTGAGAGTACCCTCCTGGAACCAGCTCATGTCGCCGAATTCAAATCCTCCGGAGTGGGTGGATTTGAAATCCCGGTCCCAAGACAAGAGCTCTCGTGCCTGGTTGGCGAAAAAGACCTCAGGCTGCTTGACCGAGGCATTGTACAATTCCTCGTAGTGGTCAATGCCATCGATATGAGGCTTTGCCGGGTGAGATTCGTAGTATTGCTTAGGAGTAGGTCTAGCGTCGGAGACAGGCATTGTAAAATATTAATTCAAACTGGTTTGGTGACCGGGGCTAGCAGTCTTTTAAACAACAATAACTCCAGTTGTGATGGAAAGTTAGGGGGATCGGAAATGCAAAAATAAACTTTAACCAAGTTTCGGTTAAGGTACCTTTGTCACCAAAGCGGTCAGTAGCGACCAGAGTCCTCAGTTTATATATGCATTTTTATCAGGCCCCTGTATGGACGAATCAGCACTCGGGGCTGCATAAACCTGCACTCCAGCTTCGCCAACACACACAGGAAACCCACGCATCTGTTGAGCTGAGTCAACGCGATGAGCGGATATGCATCGCCGGTGACACAAATCCTTTGCTAAAGTACGGGGACACGGAGCCAAGAGCAGACAAGATTAGTGGAGGAAATGAACGGACCCGCAGATCAAATCATAAACGGGCCCTTCCTATTGGACGGCCTTTAACCTATGCCTCGCAACCGGTCCACTATCAATTATCGTCGCAGGCCACCGCGGGTCACCGGAAGAGCCGATCTGGAGCAAAGGAGGAACGGAGAGACACTGACGACACCGGCGCATGATGTAACCAGCGCCATTTTGCAAGATTGGGTTCAACGGCCACAAATCAACGGCGGTCGCTGGCCAGTAATGATTGACCAATTTTGACCATTTTGTACATTTCCGCTCTGTGGGCGGTTACACGGACTGGAGGGCCTCCAAAACGTGCCTGAGCCTACTCAGGGAGCTGACAACTACTGATTCCATGTGCTGTTTTTGGTCGTCCGAAGTTCCATTGATCAACTCTAAAGAACTATCGAGATTCTGACGTATTTGAACAGTGGTAGCTAGGATCTTACGAAGCTCCGTAAGGATCTGTTGCTCTATAATCTGTTGCTCCTCCATATTGTTGGGAGCGAGCGCTATCGCGGCAGATGTATATATATACTGACAACGCGTCGGGCACGTGACTCCCGGATTGCGCACAATAGTTAATAGTTTTTAATTACTGCTAATGATTGCTAATGGCCATTGTACGCACAGTTGTTAATGGCCCATTCAACTGCTGTGGTCCACTAGATGCTCGATGTCTGCCCAGTTGAATGATCAATTGGGCATGCTGGAAGATGTAGATTGGCGTAGGTGGTTAAACATGGGACAGAAACTTTTTGGAGAGAGGTGCCAAGGGAGGAAGGTTGATAGTTATATCCAAGGACCACAATGCTTTTGTAGAAACCCAGTCAAATGTTAGATCGATTGCCATTAGAACCCACTGGAATAATGCGTACAATGAGTGGGCTCCGGCAACCTGTGCCATTGTGTACTGGATATAACAGTGACTGAGGGCAAAGAAGCAGGCCACAAATATAATGACAAACTCCTTGCTTTTATACACCTGCATTCGTCGGCCGATACCTGCCATCCATCCTGTGGTCAGCACAACATAGAGGATGGTACAAATATCGTGCAAGTCATCATCATCCGAGCTAGGAATAAACGTATAAAGAATCCACATGAGCGAGCGGAGTATCACCATCCAAGCCAGATTCAAACTAAACAGGTCTCCGGACCCTTTCAAACCCGTATGCCAAATGCTAGTAACGGCCAACCGCGGGCCAAGTGCAATAGCGCTCAACAGCTGGAACAGGCTCCGCTCGGGATACCATCGCCGAGATGCTTCTAATGTGAACAGGTATTCTTCTGGATATTCAAACAGGCTGTTCCGCACTGCACGTTTATAATGAAATGCACAGGTGCACACAAACGATGCCACTAGAGCTCCTTTGGTTAGCCTCTACTCCCGGTTTGCCGAACCCTCAAACTCACCTCCCGTTATCAGAACATAGCTTTTGGAAAGGACGTCGACACCTACTCTGACTGAGCGCACCTCAGAGCTCATCCCGTACTCGGTTCTTGTCGAGGTGTGGTAAAGCGTACCTCGTCAACACGCCGCATGAACACTGCCCAGGCTATACTTGACATCAGTGGTCAAGCGAGCTGGAGCCATTGATTTCAGTGTGATTGCCAGAATCATAAGTATCAATGGGTTCATTTTCAGCTTTTTCGGAATTGCATTGGCCTTCGCCTTCCCTATTCTTCCATGATTCGGGAATGTCAAAAGGTACCTGACGGAGATGGGGAATCGGCCGGCCAAAGGCATAGTCTAAAGAGCGACGGCCGGAACGTCCGCTAATTACCTGGTCAAAGTTGAGTCTTCGAGTACGATTGTCAAAGAAAGACTCGAACTTCTTTGGCTCAGGCAACTGTGCATGCGACTTGCGCTTCAGGTTGCGGGCCTGCCGCTTAAGATCATTCTCTAGCTCTACTTCTTCTGACTTGTAGTCCTGTTCTGGCGGAGGCCCCTCCCGTTCTCGTTGCCGCCATTGCTTGTATCGCTCAAGATATGCCTCAATTTCCTTGACAGTAAGTTCCTTCATCTTTTCCAATTCTGCAGAGTCGTTCATATCCCTAATATAGGTAATTTTGCTAATCTCTTTCCTCCATAAAGGACTGTGGAGCTTTTCCAAGTACGATGCTAACCGATCCATCTCCATTGCGTTCTTGTCCTTTTCTAGAATTTGCAACCGTCTCTCCTCTCTCTGCCGCCGTCGATGAATCACAATGTACAGTTCATCGGGCAATGGATCGGGTGCAGTGGCCGACACCTTTGGTGCACTCTTGCGTTTAGTTAGTTGGTCAGTCCCCTCAGAAACTTCGTTACTGGTATCTTTTGTCTCTGCCAGCTCTTCCTTAGCCGGCAATGGCTTTCTAGATACCAATTTCAGAGGCTTGCCATAGTCAACCCCGGTGTAATTGGGGTCGAATTTGAACAATTGAGCTCCGTTATAGTCATTTGAATCGTGGGAACGCAATGACCGGGACTTTCGTCGCGTCGAACGTGTATCAGCGCTCTCCTCAACATTTACAGGGGGAGAATCAACGGAGTTTTGTACCTCCAGGGTCCCGCTAACAACTTTGTCTCTCGGCTCATCCCGGGCCTCCTCCTTGATTGCTATCTCCGAACCGTCATCAGTTCCAACTGGCACAGCACCTAGGGTCTTCTTAATCCCCTTCAGAACAATAGAAAGAGCATTTGCCATCAGCAAATACACACCACTCTGGACCGCGAAAGGTTTAACTTTTACCTTAAATCCACTCTTTTGCCAGCGCTGCCTCTGCCCGCGCCGCCTGCGGCGACCCTTCGACCACGTCGTAACTACTAAAGTCGCTTAGTTGAGACCGACAAGCCTATTCCAAACCGATTAGATTTATGAGGACGATGAATCGCCGGCGGCAGAATGGGCTGGGCATTTTGGATGAGAATGACCAATTCATTCCAAGCTCCGCGCCAGTACAACGTAGCTCAAGGTATGCGAGTGCCGGAAAGTACGGACAGGACGTGGACAGGATCAAAAAGGCCATTTTGTACCATGTCAATAACATGAACTATGTTCATGTGCTGTGCCTTTCTTGGTTGCTATTGATATACTATGGCGAAAGATGGTATCCTTATCATGCAATTAAAAAGTGTCAATGGCCCAGCTTCGGGCCTGATGATGCCCGAATTGCGCTTATTGCAGACCCCCAGCTGGTAGACGCTAATACCTATCCGGGGAGGAACTGGTTTTTTGAAAAGATCACAGAGTATATTGTAGATGTATACCTTAGACGCAATTGGGTGTACATGAACTCAATTTTGGACCCTGATACTAACTTTTTCTTGGGCGACTTGTTTGATGGAGGTCGAGAGTGGGGTGACAAGCAGTGGAAGAAGGAGTTTGTTCGGTTCACCAACATTTTCACAAAGCCTCCTTATCGTCGAACGGTGTTTTCACTGCCAGGAAACCATGACATTGGATACGGAGACACTGTAGTTCCTCATGCCCTGGAACGTTTTCAAGCGTACTTTGGTCCTACCAGTTCGTCGATTGACATCGCTAACCATACTTTTGTACTGCTGGACACAATTTCCATGCTCAACACTATCAACTCTACCATTTATGACCCTCCAAAACAATTTATGAAGTCCATTGCTGAGGAAGCCGATGCTAAACGACGAATTCTGTTGACACACGTACCATTGTTCCGCTCTTTAGAAGATTCATGTGGTAGACAGCGGGAGTCGCAAAAGGATATCCCCTACGTTCGGGGATACCAGTACCAGACCCTAGTTGATCCGGAGATTACAAATAGCATTCTCCAATCATTAGAACCCATGGTTGTCTTTTCAGGAGACGATCACGATGCATGCCATGTCAAACACCCCTTTACTAACAATGTCGGCCGCCAGGCTATGAGCGAGGAATTTACAGTAAAATCTTTCTCAATGGCAATGGGTATTAGCATGCCAGGCATTCAATTGCTCACGTTGGATAGTCAGTATTCACCCCAGAGCACAAACCCCTCTTACAAGACTTCCATCTGTCTTATGCCTTCACCATATTATCCCTTCTTGCTGTACGGGTTGTTTGCAGTAGTCACGCTGGTAGCTGTGTATGCTTACGACGTAAGACCCCGTCTGCTGCCATCAAAATTACGGGCATTCGAGAAACGTGAGAGAACTGAAAAAGGCACTCCCTTGCCCACCAGCATTAAAGAATCGCCCCGAGAGCAAAAGAAGATCCCCATGATTGATGATATCTTTTACATTGGCGTCACTGTCTTCGTGTTCATGTGGTTCTTGGGTCGAAGCATATTTTACTGATCCACTCCAACGACTATACATATATCGTATTGTATTTTATCAATTGACAATGTTTTCCGTTTTCTTACATCATTAGTGGGTATGGTGAAATGGTTCGTGCTGTGGTCGTTGAAGACGTCTTCAGGCCACTTGTCAGAAGCTTGTTAATGCCACTGGTATGATAGTCAACTCGCTTGGACAGATATTCCCGAATCACGTAGGGTTTGAGGCTGGTCAAATGGCTCTCCTTGAGTAACGACAGTAGAACCTGAGGCTCTGCTGTGTATAAATTGCCAATGGAATGGACAATGGTAAATGCTTCTGATAGTTCGCTCAATGACCAGCTGTCGATTACTTCCTGGTACCCCTGGATATCCCGAGCAAGGACCCGCCCTCCCGTGGCAGAAATGCTAAACTTTTTAATGTGATCCATCAAGGCGTCTCGGAAAAATGTTCCAACTTCCAACAGGAACGAATCTCGATTGTGTCCATCCAATGCGTCGTGAGCTACGGTGTACAAGGAGGACAAGAACTGTTTGATTTCCTGGCATAATGCTGTCTCTGCAGAAACAGCATCGTCTCTGGGCAGGTAGTCCTTCTTCTTCTGTCGGCCGAGGACGTGCGCAAGACGCAACAGAACCAAATCTATAGTGTTCTGAACAATAGTGTTAACCTTCTCCTCGGTGCGGGACACGTACCCGTTCAGAGTAGCTACCATTTTCTTTTGAATGCTATTAGGACCGCCTCCGCCGAACATGGAAAATAGAACGGTCTTTGCAAACGTGCTCATGAGACCGAGGACGATGCTGGCTCTGTGTATAACAGAAAGGTAGTCAAGAGAGATTTCATTCTTGGCATCTTGAGTAGACTGGCTCAATGCATCTTCCAATCCAACGTCAATAAAGTTCTTGCCTGCAAGCTCAATGAGCATGGACAGAAGGGTCTCTGCATCTTGGGCCAAATCTGATGTAGCCGACATTTCCAGATGTCGATTGACAGCCTCTGCAAACGCCTTGAGAATCTGCTGCATGAAACTCATCTTGAGTTCAAGATCCCGTTCATCAAACTCTTCCACCATTGCATCCGAGCTGTTGCTAGTAGCCCCGTTACCAGCCTCAAGGTTGGGACTGTCTCCTCTCTTACCACTACTGTTGGTTCTCTCTAATCGCACAGCACGCATAAACTGGCCAATTCTTCGGCCCTTTTCTGATCCAGATTTGTTGTCTGAAGAAGCGTCTCCACCACTGGTAGTCTTGCTGGAAGTGTCAAGAGAGGATGTGATTCGACCAAGCAAACTTTGCTCTCGTGCAAGCTTGCGCTGGAAGTGGGCTTCGGTGAATTTTGTTAAAATGCCAGCAGTAACCTCGTTCAGAGATTTCTTTTCCGAATCAAAGTATTGGCCGTTTTCAATGTAGGGGACAAACAGATCTCCGAAACTCTGGTCTAACAATGCTGATAACTCACCATCGCTATCCAGTTCTACTGATCCAAACAGATCTTTCAAAGATTTAACCAGGCTTCCTACCTTGCTGTAGCAGATGTGAAGGGTTCGAACATATGCCAATAGCGAAATGTTCTCCGCGGCAATCAGATAAGCTTCTAACTGCTGCTGGATTCTCTGTGCAAAGATACGCTGCAAAAACACTCGCAGTACCATGACTGGATCGCCAAAGACCTTGCGAATGATATCGGTCTCTTGGACCACCACGGTGCGGATTTCATCAATCAGTTCCTGTACCACATTGTCAAATTCCTGCTCATCGGCATTATTATCTGCGAGTCTGGCCCACATCTCATTATCTTCAATCCTTGATCTGTCTACCAGCTTTTCCTGAACAATAAAAAAGTCGTGCTGGTTGACAAATACTTGTACCACACTAGCTCCACCGTTAAAGTCTCGCAGCAGGTCAGCAGATTCTTTCATTACTGACAGGTCAGCGGCACGGTAAGCATTATCAAAGCTCTCCAGGAGATCTTTTTCTAACCTCTCGGCAAACTTGTCAACCTCGTCCTGGGCTCTCAGGTAGTTCGACTGGTTCTTATCACCCACTTCAATTCTACGGCACAGGGCCTGAAGCTGGCGAACAACATTGGCGCATTGTCGTCGGTCAGCACTCGAGCCTTCCCACAATGCATTCAAGTCGCGGCATTCGCCATTGTTGAAAAATCCTAGATAGCACTGAATAAGAAACTGCGACGATTGAGCCAGTTGGTGCTGACGAGACAACCGCTCCAGTTTATCACTTAGACTAGAAGTGGCAGCGCTAATGTCGCCAACCAAGTCGTCCAGTACTCCGAACTCAGCTACCGTGTTTTCTGTACTCTTGAATAGTGATGTCACGTTACGATTATGCTCCAGCTCGGCTGCTTCGACCTCTCGAAGAATCTCGCTTTCAGCAGTGTCAGTAGTCTTTTGCAGTCGTTTCAGCTCGTTCAGTGCCGCCTCAAACGTTCGAATGTATGGCTTTGGGTCGATTGCTTCGGACAGCGCTCCGGCACCAGCATGGTTCTGACCTAGCTGTTCAATAAAATCTTTGGCCGAGAATGATTTCTACGTTAGTCAAGAAAGAACAACCATTAGCCAAATACAAACCTCAAAATTCTCTATCCGCAGCAGCTGCTGCGTGGCCTCGTCGAGCCCATACAAACTCATGCCTTCTGGATAGGTTGTAACACGCTGCCTCGTGTCGCAGTGCTACGGATATGAATAGCGCCGCATTCCGTTATTATTACAATATAATTACGATATAATAATTAGAGACATGGAACTGAGTGATATTAGTGTATGACAGATTGATGGTTACTGGCAGGATCGGAATCCTGTTAGGGCAACGTTTAGCATGCGAACGGTGACAGAGTTGGAGCTCCCGTTGCGAGGATACTTGAAAATCTTTAGCAGCTGGTCGACAATTCGGTCGGCAAGGTACTGTTTCTTCTCTTCGCTGGTAGTTGGAAGCTCAAATAAATAAAATGGAACTTTAGTAGATGCAGATGTCCTGGTGGGATAAAACTCGTTTGAATACCTCATCGACAATCGCAGAATTGTAGGCTTGACTATCCAATGGCAGTTGTCGTCGATCACGGCATGCTCGTCCAAGATCTTTTCAAATAGGGAGAGTACAATAGTTTTGAGTGCCTTTGAGATGCCGGTGATATTCTTAATGGCATCTTTTGGGTACGTATCTTCGATTGACAACTGCTTAGGGGGCCCTTCCCCAGTGGCAGAAACCGGCGAAGAGTCGATGCCATGCAAAAGATCCCATAACTTTTCTCGAGCTTCTAATCCTTTTCCACTTTCCTCCGCTATTTTCATAAACTGTTCTTTGCTGAACATTTGCTTTGCCTGTTTGGCTGTAAGGCCCCTGTCTCCATTCAAGCTTAGTTTAAAATAAGGGATAGATCTCACAGGAACCGAGTCTATAAAGTGCTGCTCATACCCAGGGACCATCAATGTTAACCCTGCGGGCTTATTAAGTTTACATGTCATTTTTGACAGCGTCTTGTTTGTTGCAATTCCAACTGATACTGTATATCCACACTCCAGCTTTATCCTATCCACCACATATTCAGCAATATGGCTTGCAATATATGCTCTAAGCATACGGTCAGAATTGGTAAAATCTGGAAGATCCTTGGAATGATCCTGAGGATATACATGCCCTGGAATGTTAAACAAAAAATTGTGGCACAAGAATGGCTCCAGCTGCTCAGAGCTATAAATAAGTACGCCATCATCTGGACAATCATCATTAATTTGTCCTTTAGGACCCAGCGCTGTCAATACTCCGCTTTTTATCTCTTTAAGAGTTGCCTCTACTGGACCCGAAATATCAATCCATAGTTCCTCCAGCCCTAATCGTTCAACAGGACAGCCCTTGACAACATTGTTGACCACATAATTGTACACTCGTCTCCCTTCACGACGATACTTTGCCAGCGACTCTCCGTTCACTAATCTAATGTCTGGGAACTGTTTGAGTGCTTCGGACACATAGCCAAGCTTTTTCAATCCTAACGCTCTAGCCGGATAAGATACAGTCGCTATAATATTCTTCTGGTACACAATAAACGGCGTGCCAGCCAATGACGGATCAAAATGCTCTTCTACAGCGCAGTAAAAGGCATCAAAATCCAAGCTCAGGATCATCCAGCTTCCGTGGTTGAATTTCAATCTTGATTACTATTCGCATCTGTTTGATTGATAAGATTACAGCCGCACACTGTGTCACCGACACGAGACAAGAAGAATTGGTACAATTACAGCAGAATTGTAGCATATCAGTAAAGATCTCTTAGGATTCAATCCCTTTCTCTTTCTGTGTATGATCAAGAGAGCTCATATGCAATTGAAGACCAGGACTCGTGGGTTCGGTCTGGGGCGCCGCACGAACCCTTACCTCGGCCCCTTTATATATCAGCGACCCCCAGCCACTTGATCACACGAAGCAATCCGAACCAGACCAGATAATGTCAGCTAGAAAGAAGTCTATGCTCAAGGTCGTCATTCTCGGCGACTCGGGCGTAGGAAAGACATCCATTATGTGAGTATTGTGTAGTGTATGGTCGATCTGGCGCTAACTTTTACTAGGCAGCAGTACGTCAACAAGAAGTTCTCGACCCAGTATAAAGCCACTATTGGAGCCGACTTTTTGACCAAGGAGATGTTTGTAGACGACCGACGGGTAGTGATGCAGATTTGGGATACTGCGGGTCAGGAGCGATTCCAGTCTTTGGGAGTTGCCTTCTACCGAGGTGCGGACTGCTGTGTGCTAATGTACGATGTCAACAATGCAAAGTCATTTGATAACCTCGAGTCATGGCGAGACGAGTTTTTGATTCAGGCAAACCCTACCGATCCTGATTCGTTCCCTTTTGTGGTCATTGGCAACAAGATTGATGTAGAAGAGTCCAAGAGAGCAGTATCGACAAAAAAGGCTCAGGCGTTCTGCGCATCCAAGGGTAACCTGCCTTACTTTGAGACGTCAGCAAAGGAAGCTACTGGGGTTGAACAGGCATTTGATGTGATTGCACGAAACGCCATGCAGCAGGAGGAAGCCCATAGTTACTCCCAGGATTACTCCGATGCCATTGATATCAACATGGAGGGAGAGTCTTCTTCCTGTGCTTGTTAGAGTCTCTTGCTTATTCTGTTTTTTCTTAAATTCCTAACCACTGGTTGTTACCGGACGTCATGTCTTATTATCTGATTAGATTAAATTAATTGATGATTTTCATCTGTAGGAATTAGGACTGTTTGGTAACAGGGGAGATAAGGGTAGTACAGTAGGCTTGACAGCATAGCAAAGATGTCATCACAAGGAATTCATCGTGACAATGAGAGAGTTCTGGGTTGAATGGACTCCAATTAAAGTTTGCTGACATGATCAAACATAAGCTAAAAGCTTGTTTTAGTATGTGCTAACACCCCCATATTCAACAGCTCATTATACTTTATCTTACGAATTCATATTTAGTCGCTTTTTTCAATTGTCTGATTCTTTCAAAAAGACCCAAGCGCAAATCGCTCCGCTAAAGTCATGATAGGCTAAAAGCACGAATTCCCACCCGATCAGTCATCCTAAAACACCTGAGAGCTATGCCCAGTGATATAGCCACATACGAACGTCATCATCGCCAACAGATAGTGCTATAGTTGCCTCTTCTTTGTCTATTTGTCGCCAATCTTCGTTGCTGGACAGTCTCGTCGGAGCTCATGTTGTACGCCTCCTGGGGCTCATGCACATCTCACGTGCCTGAATCACCAAAGTTAACGGCCGAAATCACGAAAAACGCGAACCTATCTCGAGTCATAATGTTGGACGACAAAACGTCACAGGTGCTGGACAAGTACCAGGATACCCTATATAATAGGCGAGACGAAAATTCTGACGATGATTTTGATGAAGATGACTTTATGGACATGATTGATAATGACCCTAGTTTGGCAGGATATCGTGAAAAACGGTTACAGGAGCTGTCTCAACAGATGAACACTGCGAAACGGAACCTTGAAGCTGGCGGATATGGTACGGTCCTGGAGGTCGACTCAGAGAAGGAGGTGCTGGAAAAGACTACAAAGGTCACGGGAGACGGCACTAAACTTAGCATTGTCCATTTTCACCAGCCTGAATTTCAGCGGTGTAAAATTATGACCAAAAGACTAGAGACTCTGGCACAGAAGCATTTGAATACCCAATTTCTACAAGTAAATGCCTCAAAAGCTCCCTTCCTGGCGTCAAAGCTGGGTATCCGTGTTCTGCCATTCGTAATCGGCTATGTCAACGGCCGGGAAGCGATACGGTTGGTTGGATTTGAACAATTGGGCAACAGCGACGATTTCAAAGTAGAAGCATTAGAGGCGTTGTTGATTAGGGCGGGTGTTCTAGGCCGTCATGCCAATTTATCTAGCACACGAAAGGAACGAGTGCGTTCTGAACAAGCGGATTACAGTGACTCGGAGTAATCGCAGCAAGCCAATTAAAAATAGTGGCCCCAACAGACATCACATAACAGACACCAATATAATAATTAGTTCCGCTTGCTCCGCAGGCAGAGTTTAACCTGGTCAGCATACCTCTGCGGTCCTTTCCAAAGGCGATTACATCTTCATCTCCTTGGTATTGCTTCCCCGCTCTTCGTTCGTCGTCCGCCGACTTCCGACCATACAAAAACATATGAAAACGCGGGGTAAAATATAAGAAGTAACGAGGGTCCACGACAGTTCTGTAACTACAACATGGGATATACAATCCAATCCGAAGCGGCCCGAATCCTTCATGGCCTTATCAACGATTACCGGCTGCCCATTCCCGAGGAGACAAGGCAGCTGGCAACGCGAACAAAGTTTCCCACGGAAGATGTTATCAACGAACCGTTCATGCCCATGCCTCTAAAGATCTCTGAATGCAGTTCTGCACTGTGGGGTCTTGTTGGAACATTTGCCAACTCAATTTCAAAGGAGCGGTACGGGTTTGACCAGGACGCAGTGGTCAACACCGATTTGGCTACTCTGTACCTGCTGTCTGCCCCGATTGCGACTATCAACGGACTGAGAGTTTTTGACCCAGACCTCGAGGACAGATTCAAGCCTTATGACTTGGGAAATATGGCCGAGCCATGGCGAA
Organism: Blastobotrys raffinosifermentans; assembly: GCA_003705705.2. NCBI lineage: Eukaryota > Fungi > Ascomycota > Dipodascomycetes > Dipodascales > Trichomonascaceae > Blastobotrys > Blastobotrys raffinosifermentans. The sequence continues at coordinate 38,083 of PPJH02000012.1, forward strand.
GACTTGCGACCAATGTGTATCGTACAAAAGATGGGAGATACTTTCACCTCCACGGAAGCTTGAATGCCACTCCAACGCTCACAATGCTGGGACTGCCATTGAGTAAGCCGGACTTGGAGTTTGAAGATGTAGTTCAGTCACACCAGTCTGTGGTTGAAAAGTATGATTCTCACTGGCTGGATATCACTGCCAATGAGCATTTCCGTCAGGCCGGTACTATCTGCTACGAACCCGAAGAGTTTCTCCGGACCGAACAGGGAAATGCAATTAAAGACGATCCCATCTACTCAATTGACGTAGTTGACAAGAACCTTCCTCCGGTGCCTTGGTCTCCTGCTCCTTCCGGACAGTCAAAGGGACCACTGTCAGGAGTGCGAATTCTGGACCTGAGTCGTATTATTGCAGCTCCCTCTATTTCGCGAATCTGCGCTCATTTGGGTGCCGATGTGCTGCGAATCTCCACTGATTCTCAGCCAGATTGGGGTATTCTGCTGGTTGACGGTAACACTGGTAAGCGAGATGCCAATCTCAACTTGAAGAAATGGGAAGACAAGGCAAAGCTTGAGAAGCTCATTGCTGAGGCAGATGTTATCTTAGATGGATTCCGACCTGGTACTTTGGACCGCCTGGGATTCTCTCGAGATTACATCTTTGAGCTTGCCCGTCGCAGAAACAAGGGTATCATTCACATTCGAGAGAATTGCTACGGATGGCACGGACCTTGGCAACACCGAAGTGGATGGCAGCAGATTAGTGACTGCGTCACTGGTGCTGCTTGGTTGCAAGGTAAATTCTTGGGACTGAATGAAGCTGTTGTTCCTCCAATTCCCAATTCTGACTACCAAGTGGGATTGAGCGGAGCAGCCGCTATTTTGAACGCAGTACTACTACGTGCACACACTGGAGGATCATACAAAGTGGATGTTTCCTTGAATCAGTTCAACCTTTTCTACATTGCCCAGGGTCTAGAGCCCGAGCATATTCAGAACCAGCTCAAAGAAAAGTACAAGGGTGTCTTGGAGTTGAGACATTACCACGACATGTCCGCAGGACTCGGCATGTTGACTCTTTCCCTTGCTCGCTTGTATCCCAATTTGCTGTTGAGCGAGAGCAATTACTTGCAGCTTGATGCCAAATGGAAAGAAGGTGATGTTGCGACTGTAGTCAAACCAGCATTGGACCTAGCTCAATGCAATCTGGCATACCCTCGAGGTACCTGCAAACCAGGTACACACCCTCCACAGTGGTAAATAAATTACATAGCAATCAGTTCAATAAGCCATTATGGATATTACATTGAGGGATTTCTCTATCCTAAGTGTCATAATTCGGTAGCAATTAAATTTCTCGCGTATCAGCACCTGCTTGACCTAGGTGTTTGGTGATCAGTATATTACTGCTCTCTTTATAAAAGCTGTTGCTCAATGTCGAAAGAGAATGGCCATAGCATGGAATGCAGCTGCTCAATCTGCTGTTGTGGACTTTGGTCAGTAGGACTAAGTGAGGGATCGGACAATTCAGTAAGGAACCCCGCTGACAGGGAATTGATAAAATCACAAATGCTTGATGCTGCTGGATAAATAGGGAGTATTCTCTCTGTGATATTCAATGCCAATTGAACGTCGGCCCTCCAAGTTGGTGCATCCACAGCCATTGGATTATTTCGTAGACACACCAATGGCATGACGGCAGCAGGAACTAAAAAGTAGAGTGTATACCAGGCATCCATCCTATTGTGATCACCACCAGACCAATATTCATTCATACTGGTTAACGTATTATGACACTCGGTCAGGCAAATTCTTCCCCCTTGGGTCTCGCTCTCCTGTTCCGCCTCGTAATCGTTTCTTCCCCGGGAAATGAATACAGCATTCTTTAGGAGGAATGATCTAAACATGATTATTCTTAAATTGCGAAATCTCCAGAACAGCACTCGGTGCGCCCTTTCAAACCGCCGGTCAATCTTCTGATGTTCGTGGAAGTATGAGGGGATGAGGTCTAACCATCGTTGAACGTATCTTTGGTCCCATTCCAGCAAATCATGAGCTGAAGGAAATGGTTCTGAAATAATCCTCTCATATATACTATTGGTGAGAAGGTGAAACTGCGACTGGAGCTTGACGCTAGTGTAGACTGTGGGGCATTCCTGTTCTGGCTGGTCCTTTGAACTGGCCGTGATATCACTATCAAAGACGTTCAGCGGTAACCGGACATCTACTCCTGCACAAGGAATTCCCAATGGGCGCCCATACGTTATTGTTTGTCCACAGTCAAAGATATACAAACACCACCACGTGCGTCGTCTCATCTCTTTATTGAGAAGCCCAACTTTCAGGTCGGGACATTCCTTATGAAGCCCCAACCCCAGAGACATTCTGACCGCCAGACCGAGATAATTGTACCCAGAATTAGGCCTATCTCGCTTCTGAAGGTAGTTTGATATTAATGCAAGGGCCTGGACAAGTGTGATGTTGCCTGTTTCCAGAATGTCCATGGACAAGAGCGATTTGGCCTTTCTAAACAAAACGAGGTCATCATCTTCAGCATTAGATTTAGCAGACATAAACGCCCCAATTGCTGCAATCATGTATTTGAGAACTTCCCATCCATTTTCTGGCGGAGCGACTACTCCTTGTAACTGAGCCATGAACAATGCCTGATGCACTATCGGGTAGGAGATGTGATAGGTCTCAAAATACTTGATAATGTAACTCTCCACAAGTTGATTGCTGATGTCTCTATCCCGAGGCTGCTCCAGAATCTCTACCGGATGCTGATTTGACAACTCAGCTGCAGTCCTGTCAATGTCGTCCACTAGCCTTCCCTGTACAAATTTGAGCATGGCTCCGCTTGAAGCAGCGCCCAGGTAGCCAGTGCCGCCCTTTTCGGATGTGATTCCACCTAATCCGTCATGGCGTTTCTTGCCCTCTCTCTCGTCCCAGTCGTAATTCATAATTCCCGGCTGCTGGTGGTGCTGCAATTCCAGAGGACTGTCTGGAGACTGAGACTCGCCCGGGTCATTGCCAGACGGTCGCACCTGATGAAGAGGAATCAATTGGGGAATCTGATACACAATATCCGATGGGGTCACAAATTCCCGAATCTTAGCCAGCTCATTTGGCCCTGAAACTAGACCATCGAGCCCTTCTCCATTACGAACCTGCTCCAGCATACGGGTCAAATCTACTCCAGGAATTTGGCGAGACAAGAGCGCTCTAGCCAATCTCAACTCCTCTTCTACTTGTGTGAGATGTTTTCGAGTCAAAGGAGTTCTTTCCTCCTTTTCATAAAGGCAATGGCGCCCATATTTGGCACACAAATGGCACTGGGGGAGCTCTCTCGTACACTAGTTAGAACAAAGCCCGCATAACTATACTGGCAAACGTACCTTGGACTTGCGCCGACGACACTCTCTGCAAGAGTAGTTTTCTTCACTTGTTTCCAGACTTCTCTTCATACTGGATGTTCTGTGCACCTGGGGAAAGATATTAGGGCGACAGAGGGCCGTTACCCCACACTTTGCCGCGCGCGGAGCATAATGGCCGGAGTTTATTCCAGGGCCACAGAACTCCGGGGTCAGTTTGGTATATAAAGATGGAATATTGGAATTGGACACCCCACAATCAAATGACGGTCTCAATCAGAAAGAAGAACCCCATTCTTAGCGACAGCGTCTTTGACATGTTCAGGATGACTGGCAAGACTGTTGTCATCACCGGCGCTTCGGGAGGAATTGCTGCAGAGATTGCAAGATCACTGGCAGAGGCTGGCGCCGATTTGTGCCTGTGGTACCACGTTGACGATTCTGCGATACAGTTTTGCAAAGAACTGACAAACAGATATGGAGTTAGCGCAGTTGCATACCAGGTTGACGTGACTGATTTTGACTCCGTTCAGAGCGCCTGTCAAAAGACGGTGTCCGATTTCGGGCACCTTGATGTGATGATCGCAAATGCCGGAATCCCAGCAAAGGCCGGCGGGCTGGACCAGTCGTTGGAGGCATACAAGAGAGTCGTAGATGTCAACTTTAATGGAGCATACTACTGTGCAAGGGCAGCAGGAGAGATCTTCCGAACGCAAGGATTTGGAAATCTCATCTTTACGGCTTCAATGTCCGGCCACATTGTGAATGTTCCTCAGCAGCAAGCGTCGTACAACGCGGCCAAAGCTGGTATCATTCATCTTGCAAAGTCATTGGCAGTAGAGTGGGCGGACTTTGCTCGAGTCAATTCAGTTAGTCCAGGGTACATTGACACTGAAATGTCGGGCGATTGTCCATTTGAGATGAAGGAGACATGGTTTAACCGAATCCCTATGAAGAGAGACGCAGATCCACGAGAGCTCAAGGGAGTTTATTTGTATCTTGCTTCTGATGCCTCTACTTATACCACTGGTACTGATATCATTGTCGACGGAGGATACTGTCTACCATAATGTCAAATGAATTATTAGCTATCTAACTTACCTTTCTCCTCAGTAAAATCGTTGCTCGGTAAAATTGTTAGAATTATTATTATTATTTATCCAGATAGGACACTACCCGCCAAATGTCATGCAAAAAGAATCATTAGCTATCTAATCTACAAAATTACTTCTTGCTCAGCTTGAGCCATTTTGGAATTCCAGACGATTTGCCGCTACCATTGCGCGCGCTAGACGTAGAGGAATTGTTTGACTGTTGGGGTTGATGCTGAGGTTGTTCTGATTGTGAACTTTGTGGGGCCGTTTCAGGTTGAGCAATCATTGCTTGGTCAATTTTCACACTTTCCGTCTCTGTGATCTCCTTGGCCGATTGAAGAACGTTGGCCTTTAGTAATCCGGTCTTGGGCCGCGAAGAATCATCTCCATCCCACTCAAAATATAACAATTCTCGTGCACCAAAGTCGCAGTCCGCTACTAATTCTTGTTCAGGGTCACCAAGTACCCTGCGAGGAGGGAACTGGAATAATAAAAATGGGTAGTCGTGTTGTAGCACTGACCGTACGAATGTGTAAACGTCGCCTACATGTTCATTGCTACCAAACACGGCCTCAACGTGAGTCTGATCTGGCATGCGCACTCGTACTGTACACTGCTCGACTGAATGTTTTTGTTGCCTTGAAGCTGCCTCGCGCATTGACGCCGTCATAAGCGGGCCGTCACGACGATTCGATCCAGACATTTGCGCCAATTGGGACCTGTATACCCGAAATTGGCCCGAGTTCATCTCCAAGTCATTGGCGTCGTCTGGAATCTCTCGAGGTCTAGAGGAAGGAACATATGCACGAACGCTGCGGCCTCCATACTTGATCTCACTGGTAGCAGCCGATGAGTCTGATGCTGATTTGTCGGACGCTGACTTAGCAGGTTCATCTGACGACGTACTATTAGCTGTCGAAGGGGTTGCAGGGGTTGCCGTAGATGACCCAGGGGTTGAAGCACCAGTATTGCCTGTACTATCCTGAGGAGGCTGCTGAGACTTGAACCCACTTATTATTGACTGTGCCTTTTCTACAGGCATTGAAGTCTGAACGAACCTCACTCGCAAAGCAGTGTTACCTGAAGTAAGGCCGTAATCGGCCAAACTCTTGTCGAGTCCCTCTAGAGTATTAATGACCGTACTGAAAAGCTGGACCTGGGGCTGGGTGTATCTTCCAGAAACACTATTGCTCGTAATCTTGGTGTCCAATTTGTCTTCGAAGTGTTTTAGAATGCTCCATATCGTGGTATCGCTGCTAAAAGAGCCAACTCCCGATGTTTCCGGTAATGCCAGCTTGATTTGAACCATTGATCCTGCCGCAGGCTTCCCTTTGGCTGCCACCAACTCTATCTTTGCATTCTGAACTAGGTTACTCAATCGAAATGGTAACGAATCGCTTAGAATCGATTTGCCACTCTTTAACGAGTACCGTTCGGCATCCAGGGACAATGTGTCGCAAGCACGGACCTTAACCTCACGAAGTAGCGTTCCTGGGGTCACCTTGACCTTAACCTGTCGAGCTTCATATAGTACAACCACTGACATTCCAACAATTATTCGAAATTATGCAAAAGAACTCGTCCCGCTCACAGTAAGTAGTCCGATTTAACGGTCACCGAGGCGCCAAATATATATATGGGGGAAGAGTGCCACGATAGGAGACGGGTGCGTATATATATGCTGGTAGCGTTGACCAGCTATAACAGACTAAAAACCCAGGTTTGCATTATTAGAAATGGTTCAAATGTTGGCTAGATATTGTCAACTGGCACGAATTACACCTCGGGTGCCTCGGGGACCTCTGGCACCACATTCATACCGCACTTTTCATTGCCAGCGAGTCTTACAATCTCAGGAGCACCATCATGTGCAAGGGACCAGGCACCCTATTAAGGCCCATTCACCTAAGCATCATCGTAATGAAAAAGGCAAGAAGAAGAAAGGTTTCTCAAGAAAGGTGATGGCTGTCTTTTTCACAATTGGTGCGTTAGGTGCTGGATACACTGTAGGGGGAGTGGCCAGGTCGTATGTGAACAAGAGCAATTTGGGTCTAGGTAAGGACTCCATGCATGTCACAGATGCCAAAGACGCTGTCGAGTCTTCTCCCTCAATTGAAGAGTTGGAGTTTCTGAATAATCACCCATTGGTAAAGCGGTTGCGGGAAGACGTCAATTTCAAAGAGTCAAAATACTACGATGAAATCCCCCACGAGCACCGTGAAAATATGGTCACTGCTGGGCTACTGGCTGGCAAAGGTTATTTGACATTCGAGCCGTTAGTGTTTACAAGTTCTGACCAAAAGGAGATGATTTATATTTATCACGTTGGAGATCGATTGGCCGGAAAAGAGGGTGTAGTTCATGGTGGCCTGCTGGCAACATTGATGGATGAGGGACTGTCTCGATGCTCATTCCCTTCACTTCCAAATGGGTATGGAGTTACTGCCCAGCTGGACCTATCGTATAAACAGCCAGTTCCTGAGAACAGCTTCCTGGTGCTTCATGCCCAGGTAGAAGAAGCAAAGGGCCGACGAGTCACTGTAGAAGGACGGTTACGCACTCTGGAACCAATCCTGTTAAAATCAAAGGTGTTAGTAGAGGGTAAAGTGGTCATGGTAGAGCCCCGGTGGGCCAAATATTTCATCTGGCTCTTAAAGTAGCACCACTGAATACCGCACACACACTCACATAATTATCTCCAGCATATATCAACTAACCCATTCACCTGCTAAACCAACAATCCAGCATAATACAATTCTTCAATTCTCTTCAATTGTTCTCTACTTTTTGTCCTCTTTGGTATCGAAATAAGCCCTGATAGTGATAGCGGCACGTGACCGAAAAGTTATCTCGTCAAAATGCCCGATTCTTGTCATCCTTATCAATGACAATGATTCCAATCCACATTGTCGATGGACATGGGCTGATATTTGATATAGAACATGTCAAGTACCTTCGCGAGCAGCATAGTATTAGCGGGATTCTGATTGGTATCCTGCCTCAAGTGCCCCAACAGAATGTGTTCATGGGTCTGCCGCTACAGCTCATGCCAGAGGAAGTCAAATACCTAGTAGAATCAGGACATGCGTTTACGGTTGATGACAAGAGTATGCATAGTTTGATTACCCGTGAGATCACCAGCGAAGACGGAGAGCAGTTTCGTGCTCAGCGCAAGCAGGATCAAGAAGACCAGGTTCAACGGCACAAAGAGGAAGCATGGGAGAAACGACAAAAAGCTCTGGAACAGATGTGTAAAAAGAAGGGCATTCCATTTGAACCAGAAGGCGAAGAAAAGAAGGCGTCAGTTTTGGCTTCAATGAGTTCGGTTGACGGGGGTGTATCTATCGAGATTCCGTCTACTTCTACCCGGCTACCGGGATATAACAAGCTCATTGAAAAGCAGAGCGGACAGGGTCAAGGGCTACCTACTAATTGCCCCTATGACCAACCTGAAAAGGCCGCTTACCAAATGTACAAGCATCTTCACGAAAAAGGATACTTTTTAATGCCCGGACTGCGGTTTGGTGGTCAATTTTTGGCTTACCCAGGAGACCCTCTGCGGTACCATTCTCATCACATTGCTATTGGATTTGACTGGGACGAGGAGTTTAGCATTTTGGATATTGTTGGTGGCGGTAGATTAGGTACCACTGTCAAGAAGTGCTGGCTTGTCGGAGCCAAAGATGAGTCAAAGCCTGAGGACGAATACGAATGTTTCAGCATTGAATGGTCTGGATTTGGCTAAGTAATGAGTCTAATGTAAATAATACTAATGATGATGAACGAACGTTTTGATCTATTGAACTCTGTATGATTCTCATTTACCCTTCACAAATTCGCCCAGCCATGACTTGTGTGGGCTATAAACGATTCATATACCAACATACCAAAGAACAAGAGGACCAAAAGGACCAAAAGGACCAAAATGATAACAATGAATACAATTAACCAACTGAAAGTGTTTTTGAAATGTACGTACTGTATATATTTAAAGTTTCGCCCAGCTTAGCTCCTCGTAAGCAGGATACCTCTCCACAAACTTTCTGGGCACTTCAATGTACTTTGATCGGATGTAATCGCAGAACGCTTTGCCCAAACTGTCAAGCAATGGAGAAGAACTGACTCCGCGACCAAGAATTCCATACACTACGAAATGAACTGCTCGAATGTTAGGAAACTCGACTCGCTCAATGTAGTATTCATCCTTCCAATCCCCGCCAATGAGTTTCTTAAGCAAATCCTTGGTGAAATACGACTTGAGCCATTCGTACTCGTCATCCTGATGAACAAACAGACCCAAGTTGCAGTTGCCTCCCTTGTCTCCTGATCTTCCCAAAATGACAGTCTCCACTGGAGCCCGAACAGTAGGGCCGAATTGAGTGAGACTGACCGGCTTAGCGGTCTCGTAGTCTTCCCGAGGAGCCAGTGGCTCAGTGTTTTGTACAAGAGGCACATCAATGACCTTTTCACTGCCTCCCTCAATCAAATGCACCTGCTCCTTAAACTCAGATTGAGGAGCAATGGCCGGATAAAATGCTACATACTCCTTTGGAATGCAAGTACGGAAGTCTCCAGTTCCATGGAAACCGGAAAAGTGTTGCATAAAGTAGTTGCGAATTGACGGAATAAACATTCCCACCACTTTTGGTGACTTTGCCTGAACGAAGATACGCATGTATGATGTTCCTGCCTTCTGGGTGTAGGGGTCAAGGTCGGGCGCAGCATAGAACTGAAAGTCAATTAGGTCAAACTTGTCGTATACTCCTTGGTCCTTGAGTCCCTTTTCGGCCTGGGCCTGCATGAGCTTGAACTTGGATCGCACATTGCGAGGAGTACCGGTTGCATTGAACGTAATCTCGGCCTGGTAACCCCCAACATAGAAGATTGCAAGCTTTGTGGTAGGTGGAGGAGGAAATCCTTTGACGCCATGAATCAAAACTCGGTTTTCACCAACGTCTTCCACTTTGACATCAGTAAGATTAGCTTTAACGTCAGAATTGAGATAAATGTTTCCTTGCAGCTCGTACAACAGCTGGCACTTGCAAGTATCAGCGTTTACAATTCCGTTGTGAGCTTCATGCTTGGTGAGTACTACAGATCCGTCATCATTGATCTCGGCAATGGGCAACCCAACGTCCATCAGCTTTTCCATTGGATACCTTTCAAAGTCGCTAAAGTTTGCACCAGTTATATAAGATGAGCATTCAATAAGATGACCGCTCACCAAAGCACCGGCCAGACGGTCAAAGTCTTGGTCATGGTTCCATCCATGCCACCAAACGGCAAGACCAATCACCGGCGAGGCATCAGCTACTCGTCCGCACACAATGACATCTGCACCGGCGTTCAGAGCTGCAACGACTCCCCGGGCTCCAGTGTACCCGTTGGCAGACACAACCTCGCGCTTGGGATCATTCAAAAAGTCAATTGCGTACTGAGGAATCTTGACATGAGGGTTGGCAGAGTCCAAGTGGTCAGCGTGAGATGTGTCGCTAATAAACTTGTCGACCTTATCGAACACGTCATCACCCGACACGTACGCTACCTTGAGATTCAGGCCTTTTGCCTGCACCTCCTTTGCGACCAGTCGGGCCAGTCCTCCAGGATTCAGCGCTCCTCCGTTGACCACGAGCTTGATCTTCTTCTCGGACGCAACAGAGATTGTCTGCAACAGCCCATCCTCACACGAAGGCTCCCAGCCATTGTGCTTTCCCTGCCTGTACGCTTTGGCATTGGACCCAATATTCATCTCCGCCAAATAGTCACCAGTCACCGCGTCCACAGGGCCCCCAGTGGCCTGACGGTACATCTGGTACCCAGGATCCGGGATAGCCCCAGAACAATTTGCAATTCGAATTGGCCTAACCATTTTTTTCTTAAGAATAGGAAGTGGTCATGTATATCCACCTCGGAGTATTTATACAAATATCCCCCCGGACCCCGGACCCCGGACTCGGATGTCGCTCCCATCGTCCCGTAATGCGGGGTAAGCTTGTGAAAAGTCAGCGTGGCTCAACAGCGTCCTGAAGCAGCGAAATGAAAAATAGTGGGCTCACCCCTGCTACAAATAGTGGGCGTGCTGGAGTCTGTAGATGTTGGCAGGAAATTTTGTGTGCACTTGGGCAGGATCAATTCAATGGCTTCATGGAGTTTGAACTATGAGAGCGACCGTTGATGAGCATTGACTTTTTGCTACGCACGATATCTGAGTACTGGTGCCGGAGCTTCCGCGTAAGAACAGGTGAGTTTTTGAGCATTGCTTCTTTGCACGGAGCTTCCCAGCCAGAACAGCCAGAACAGGTGAGTTGTTCGACACTAAAACACGTTTTAGTGGCAGAAATGTAGGATCACCGATCCTTTGCTACCGACGACATCGCACCACCGATCTCAGAGCAAGCGAATTCTAAATCATCACCGACTTTTACTACCAACGACATCGGGTGGTTGTATCGGAGCTCCGGTAGCAGAGCAAACGGTGTCGGTTGCCGAAGAGGCCCGTTCTGGTCTATATAAACCAGAGGGTTTGTGATGGAATTGTACAATCCAAAGAAACAATGAGCTATACTATTCAGAGTGAAGCAGAGAAGGTCCTTGGGTCATTGATCAATGACTCAAGACTGCCAATTCCCGAGGACGCCCGCAAGCTAGCAGGTAGGACAAAGTTTCCGAAGGAAAATGTCATCAACGAGACATTTATGCCAATGCCATTGAAGATTTCAGAATGCAGCTCTGCGCTGTGGGGATTGGTTGGTACACTGAGCAATGCAATTCAAAAGGAACGTTTTGGTGTCGACCAGGATGCCATTGTGAACACAGATCAGGCCACGCTTTTCTTGTTTTCGGCTGCCGTCGCAACTTTCAATGGAAAAGGGATTCTGGAACCTGAAGTACAAAAGAGATTTACTGAGTTTGATCTTGGAAACAATGGAGAGACGTACCGGAGGCTGGCTACCAATATGTATCGGACTAAGGATGGAAAGTACTTTTACACCCATGGAAGTTTGAACGCAACTCCAACTCTTACAATGCTTGGTCTACCTTTGAGTAGGCCCGATCTGGAGTATGAGGAGGCAGCCAAGTTGATCCAGAGCGGAGTAGAGAAACATGATGCCCGCTGGCTCGATATCACGGCCAACGAAAAGTACCGTCAACCAGGTACTATTTGCTACACGAACGAGGAATTCCTTCAAACCGAGCAAGGAAAAGCCACCAAGGATGACCCCGTCTATTCAATTGACGTGGAAGAAGAGCAACTCCCTGCAACCGGATGGCCCAAAGTGACATCTGAACATGGGGAAGGGCCATTGGCGGGAATTCGCATCGTCGATCTAAGTCGTATTATTGCAGCTCCCTCTATTTCGCGAATCTGCGCATACCTGGGAGCTGATGTGTTGCGAATCTCAACCGACACCCGACCAGATTGGGGTATCCTGCTGGTGGACGGTAACACCGGCAAGCGAGACACCCGCCTCAACCTCAAGGACCCCAAAGATAGAGACGTTCTCGAGAACTTGATCCTGGAGGCAGACGTTGTCCTGGATGGTTTCAGACCTGGAACACTGGACCGACTTGGATTCTCTCGTACCTACATTCATGAGCTAGCCCGTCGCCGAAACAAGGGAATTGTTCATATTCGAGAGAATACCTACGGATGGCACGGACCTTGGTCGCACCGGGCTGGATGGCAACAGATTAGTGATTGTGTCACCGGTTCAGCTTGGTTGCAGAGTAAGTTCATGGGACTGGATGAAGCTGTTGTTCCTCCACTTCCCAATGCTGACTACCAAGTGGGATTGAGTGGAGCAGCTGCCATTTTGAACGCACTGATTCTGCGTGCCCGCAATGGAGGGTCTTACTCGGTAGATGTTTCCTTGAATCAGTTTAACATTTGGTACCTTGCCCAAGGCCAGCATCCTAAAAGTGTACAGGAGCGCTTGAAAAAGGAGTACAAGGATCTTCTGCCATTGCGACACTATTACGACATGGTGAAAGCAGTTGTTATTCTGGGCGAGGCATTGTCAAGACTCCATCCAAAGTTCTTTTTGAACAAGGTCAATTTTATTGAGGTTGATGCATCCAAGTGGCAGTCAGGAGATAAGGCCGGAGTAGTCAAGCCTGCGTTGCAAATGTCAGGAACTAAGTTGGCCTATCTCCGAGGAACCTGCAAGCCTGGAACATCCGAACCCAAGTGGTAGTTTCGTCCAGTGGACATAAATTGAATTATATAAATTATATAAATTATAAGGGGAGTACAATTATAAAGAGTACAAATGATATTTTTATAGCACTGCGTGCGCCAGTTTTCTGATCATTGACAATTTCTATAGCTGACTTCTGTGCAAAACATCAACCCTGAATAAATTGAACTTACTTATAATTGTAGACATATTTTTTTACTTGCGAGGAGCTCGCTTCAAGGTCTCCTCCTTAATGCGTTGGCCTAGCTCCTGATTGACCTTGGAAAACATATCAAACACTCTGTCCTGGGTCTCCGGGCGTGCTGCCTGAACATGAACTGCCACATTGTATACAAAGTTGTCCTGCTGTCCTGGCTGCTTTCCGAGAACATTCCATAGCCCTTCGGCCTGCTTGTAGTCTCCATCCTCGACCTTTGCATACCAGTTCTGTCGAGTAATCTGTCCAACCCACTTTTCGTGGTCTGCGTGGATATCAACATCCTTATATTCCAGAGGCTCAAACGAAGAGGGGTAGTTTGGCTCTCCTCCGTAGTTGCCATTGACAGTCATGTAACCATCCCGCTGGAAGGGATTGTGAGCAGCATAAGGGCAGTTAACAGGAATCTGCTGGTAGTTGACACCCAGTCTGTATCGGTGAGTATCATTGTATGAAAAGAGACGGGACTGCAGTACAGGGTCCGCAGAAGGTTCCCATCCAGGGACCGTATGAGCGGGAGAGAAAGCGGCCTGCTCAACGTCAGCAAAGTAGTTCTCGGGGTTCTTGTTGAGAGTGAGCTTTCCGAACTTGCGCAAGGGGTAGTCCTTGTGAGGCCAAACCTTGGTCAAGTCAAACACAGAGAATGGGGCCTTCTCAGCCTGCTCGGGGGTCATGGTCTGGACGTAAGCAGTCCATGAAGGGTACTCACCCTTCTCAATTGCCTCAAACAGATCCTGCTGGGCGTGGTCAGGGTTTTCTCCAGAGATCTTACCGGCCTCATCGTTGGTCAAGTTCTTGATACCCTGATCAGAAATGAGATGGATCTGCACATACACAAACTCACCCTTGTCATTGACCCATTTGTAAGAATGACCGGAGTAACCGTTCATATGTCTGTAGCTGGCAGGGGTTCCTCGGTCAGAGAACAAGTGCAACAGCTGGTGAACCGATTCCTGGTTGTTCACCAGGTAGTCCCAGAACATTGTGGCATCCTTTAGATTTGTCTTAGGGTTTCTCTTCTGAGTGTGGATGAACAGAGGGAACTTTGTGGGATTACGAATAAAGAAGATGGGTGTGTTGTTGTAAACCCAGTCAATGATTCCATCTTCGGTGTAGAGCTTTGTGGAGAATCCTCGAGGATCTCGAGCAGCGTCTGGAGAACCCTTTTCTCCACCCACAGTGGAGAATCGAGTGAAAGTTTTCGTCTTGGTGCCTTTCTTGAGGAATCCGGCCGAGGTGAGGTCCGAAACGTCGTCGGTGGCTTCAAACTCACCGTAGGCTCCGGAACCCTTTGCGTGCACTACTCGCTCGGGAATTCTCTCTCGATCAAAGTGGGAAAGCAGGTCAATGAGGTGATGGTCCTGGAGAAGCAATGGCCCGTTGCTGCCGACCCTCTGAGCAGCGTAAGGATCGGTTACGGGGCATCCATTGGAAGTAGTGTAGACTTTCTTGGAAGACGACATTGTTGATGGAGTGGTTCAACCAAGGACGAAGGGCCCTATTTGTATTCGCAATGCCAAATTGCTTGCTCCTTATTCGTCAGCAACGTTACTGGGTTGTCGGATCCACATTGCTTGCTTCCGACCTTGCAGTTGTCAGGCCAGACCAGTTGGCTGATGTAATGTCCTCTCAACAAAGCAACATACCAGCCAATTGAATAACCAAGCTTAGTATTTGTTAGTTTATTTGTCATGGAATTGTAGGTGTGCAATTGATTTTTAAGATTCTGTTGAGAGCCCAGGGATTTTGATTCTAGACCCTAGGGGGCCCACTTTGTTCTAGATTGCTGCTACAGGACCCCGCGTGGGAGATATAGAAATGAGGAACAATTATTTTTACTAATCGGTGGATCATACGAGACTTACTTGTACCAAGTTACCAGGATCGTCTGGGCCCAATACCGGCCTACTTGTTACTAATACTTGAACTGAGACAGACCATGGCAAGGTTGCTGCTGTGCCGTCCACACAGTTAAGTTTTTTGTGGAAAAAGGTCTAGAGTTCGATTATATGAGCTAGACTCTTTGTCTCTTTATAAGACGGACAAGTCAATTTATTATACTGTTTAGAAAAGTCGTCATAGATCTTGATAGCAAACGATGTCCTTCGCAAATGTGCTGATCTGATTACCAATTTACGTCACGTTTAAGTCACGTATAAATCACGTTCCTGCATCAGGTGACCTCACTTTCATCCACGTTAAGACCGATATGTTTACCACAAAAATCAGCTACGGCCATATCCAGGTGAAAGCACGACTTCCCGTCCGATCAGTCATAGTTAAGCACCTGAGAGCCATACCCAGTATTGCGGTCGGAGACGACGCGAGAACAGATGGTGCTGTAGTTTTTTTGCGGTGTGTAGGAGTGTTATGCGGCTGTGCAAGGGCCTTGCTCAGTCCCCATAATCCAGTGAAACTGAGGTTGCTGAATACCACTGCCGTCATTGCTGTTGAACCTGACTGCTGAGTTGACTTTTTGAGTCCATCAGCTGTATTGTCGTGTATATTTACTGTAGTGTCCGCAACTTTGGAGCATGCTGGAGTGAGTGGGTAAGAGGACGCTATGGAACTTTGCCCCGTAGAGACCCGGACATCGCTCCTAATTGACGGAGAGTGCGTGCCCGAGTTTTCGCTCCGCAGGACGTTATTATACGGGTTCTACTCTATTCCCAAGCCTATCAGACGACAAGCGGCCGCGTTAATACGATTTAGCATTGAATATTTCCACCATTGTATCGAGCTCAGTTACTGGCTCACCAGGGATTTGATATCAGCAGGGCTCAATGGACTACGGTATGTGACAATTGTGCCAATTGCATGGTCATGGGCCGTGTTTGTGCATGTGTTTGAAAACTTTTTCAAGCCAGTAATGTACTTTGTAATCTTCGCATCATTGATTGGAGCGGTCGCAGGGGTGCTTGGAGCCACTGCAGTAGTAATTGTCAAGGCACTCTTCCCGGACCCTCCTCCAGGTCAGGAGAATCTTGATGGCCAAGGAATTGACGATGTTGACAGCATGGAGCAGGCCTGGAATAGACTTAAAAAGACTGTAGTTGACGAAGTAACTAATGTGACTTCCTAGACCTATATAGCACAAAAAACGATGCACCTGTGGGTCGAACCAATGTAAGAATTAGCCGCTCGCGCCTTCTCCTCCTTATCTCTACAATCTTGCGGGTCGATCTGTAATCTCTGAACCACTGCTCTCCACAACGGACAGGTTTTGATACAATGAGGTTCATTGGCTTCTATCCTGGACCGTTTACGGTTGTATTTCTGGTATTCTTTGTGGCGATTGCAGCTGTCAGCTCCTTTATCCAGGAAGCAAAGGTGCTACCAGTATCGGACGTTCACCCTCGCCAGTACTATGAAAACGCGTGGACGGACTTGCAGGTCATTTCAAAGACATATCATCCCTATATGAGCCATGCTAATGACGATGTTCATGACTACATTTTGAGACAAGTTCAGGAGGCCGTCAATGGGGCCTCTGTCAAGGGGGTAGAGGTTGATAACGACTGGGGCCGTCGTATCTTCTTTGAGGCTGCGCCTGTATTTAAGGACTCTGAGTCTTCTAATACCATCTATTTTGAAGGAAATAACGTGCTGGTCAAGATTCCAGGCCGAAATGCATCACTAGGAGCGGTTCTGTTATCCGGTCATTTTGATAGTGTGCCTACTGGCCATGGTACTACAGATGCTGGGGCAGGAATTGCGTCAATGCTAGGCACTCTACGATACTTACTTGACTTGGATAACGAACACCAGCCCCTGCGTACGATTATTTTCAACTTCAACAACAACGAAGAGTTTGGCCTTCTTGGAGCGGAAGCATTCCGGTTCCATCCATGGTTCGATCAAGTAGCTTTGTTCGTCAACTTGGAAGGAGCAGGAGCTTTTGGACGCCCTGTACTGTTTAGAGCTACTGATTATGAAGTGATGCAGCACTTTGATAGCCCTAATCCTCACGCTTCGTCTGTGCTCCAGCAAGGGTTTGCGAGCGGAATCATCCATTCTCAAACAGACTACAAGGTATACAGTGAACATGGACGACGAGGAGTGGATATTGCCTTCTACAAGAGCCGATCTTTATACCATACCGAAAGGGACAACATTCAAGGATCTAGTATAGGCGCTCTTTCGCACATGATGAACAGTGCAATTGGAACCGTCTTGTCCATGGCTAATTCCAAGCAAGATTTGGAGCTTTCCACGAACCGTACTGAGCCTCCCGCAGTGTTTTTCGATCTGTTTGACAAGGTGCTAGTTGTAGTCCCTCTAAGCACTGTTCTGCAATTGAATAGTTTGGGACTGGTGATTATTCCCATCTGTATTGGCTTGTTGATCGCAGTGGCTGTCAAAACAAAGTCATGGCGCATTGGTAGACGGGGATGGGCTCGTGGCGCAGTGTCTTTGATCGTGTCTTGTGTGAGTGCTTTGGTTTGTACTAGCGTGTTGAAAGCAACAAATCCGCTCGTGTTTGTGTCCCAAAAGTATGAACCCTTGATCGGGTGCTTTTCGGTGTTTATTCTAGTCAATTTTGCGTTTTTGAGATTGGCTGATTACATGGCTCCGGTTCATGATCAAAAGCTGGTCATCTTTTTGGAAGTTCTCGCTATCTTTTGGGTGGTCTTGTTAGCTTGTACTATTATCGAGGCCGAAAATCAGGCGACAGGATATTATCTAGCTACGGTATTGTACTATTCGACTGCTGCAGCGGTTATTATCGGGCTCATGAGCCATATTATCAGACGAAAGCGGCCTAATGAGTATGGTGCTCCCGCTCGCTCTAGTGATACCGAACGAGAAGAGGATGAGGAAACCGATGATCACAACACGGATAGTAACAGCAACCCTGAGGACCCTCCCGAGAGCCAAGCTAACGGCGACGTGGCCGACGAAACTACCTCACTGCTAGGCAATAACTCAAACAAAAAGAAGAAGCACTCGCACCATTCTCCTAGCTATGACTGGATCTTGCAGTTTTTGGCCATGACACCATCGTTCTACTTGATCTACTCTACAACAATTCTTATTCTCGACACAATGCACCAAGCGGTTGTTGATGGATCTCAAGCCGTTGGTATGCTGTGCAATTTTGTCTTGTTGTCATCAATTGCTTGTGGAATTTTGGTAATGCCATTTGTTCACCGAATGTCTCTGACACTGGTTACGTTCCTAGCGATACTGGCGGTTGCATGCGGAGCTTCGAGTCTATTCCGGTTCCCATTTACTCACGACGCTCCGCTGAAGATGAGAATGGTGCAAGATATTGACCTGGGTTCCTCCGAGCCTGAGCCATTAGTGAGGGTTCTGGGAGATTATGGTTACGTTTCAAAGGCTCTGAAAGGAATTCCATCAATCAAGTCCAATGGCCAAAATGTCAGCTGTGATCGAGCCGACAATGGCCTGGAACAGTGTTCGTATGTTGGCCCTAGGCCCTGGAGTGTTCCGGAGGAGGATTACAGTGACTGGTTGAGAATTGACATTGCCCCTCAGACTGACGATGTTCCTAGCAGAGGTGAGATCACCATTCACGCACCTGATACGAGATTATGTTACTTAAAGTTTAATTCAAGTGGCTACGACCGGCCAGTAAAGGCAGTGCGGGTGTTCCACACTCTCTCCAGTGTGCCATACGTGCAAGGTGAAGCTCTCTCGGGTGACGTTGATAGTCTTGGATGGAGGAGCGGATCTGGAGTGGACGTGTTTACGGATCCCAAGGGAATTGAAAGTGTTACGGTTCACAAACTCAATTGGACCGAGCCAGGGTTCCGGTTAGGATTTGACTGGGTGCCTATATGGTACGAGGATGGACAAGATCAAACCCTCGGAGTAAGGGTGGAGTGCCATTGGGGAGAGAGTGATGATATTCTAGTGGACGGCAAGTTGGTGCCCAAGGTAGAGGCGCTGAATGAACTGATAGAATATGGCCCTCGATGGACCAGTTGGACTAACCGGATTTCAGGACTGGTGCAGGTGCGAAAGTACATTGAACTGTAATCACGACGTCACTGTAATCAACGACACTCATGTAATCTATGTAATGCATATCAACTAATCGTTTCTATCAGCTGCTAAGCATGTAAGTTAATCGTTTTTTATCAGATGCTAAGCATGTCTATCAGTCATTTTTGTAGGAGTTAGTGTTAGTCTATGCAGTGCCCTCCTCCGTACCACGTCTTGCCAATGGTGAATTGAGCTTTATCTATAGTCCAACGCACCTTTTCCCCGGCCAACCAATGGTTCAATTTATTGACCTCACTAATCAGAGCTTGTATTTCTGATTTGGTCAACGCCTGCGAATATCTACCCAGAGACACATGGCATGAAGGCCCTGCATACCTTGGAGCAGGGGTAATGCCGGCGGATACTAACACATTGAACAAGTCGTACCGGAGATGACCAGAGCTAGGCACTCCACTGTCAGGGGCCGTCACAAAGCTCAATGCAATCCCATTAGCATCAATTGACACCGACGGAGCGTGTAGTGTAAACTTATGCTCCTGCAACAAATTATCAACCGACTTGAGCACGCCCTTCAAGTCATGCTTGTCAACATACCGAGCCAGTTCCGCCTCAGGCTGGGAGTGAATGATTTCCATCAGAGTCAGATGCAGTAGATCATTGCCAGGGAACCATACCTGTGCTGCCGAACCCAGTCGATTCTGAACCGTGTTGATTACTGGAATGACATCATGCGGGGGTCTACTGAGCAGGGTGATTGCATGTCGATTATCACCGTCAACAAACGACAAACCGGGCGGGGGCAGATAGGGGTCCGGATTCACTTGTGAATTGTCTACCAAAGCCTGGATACAGGTGTCATTACGCTTTCTCCGGCTGCAATCCTCGCTGTTACCATCAGGGTACTGTGCCCGCACAGGTTCGTACAGGTTTTGCATCTTCTAGAAGGTCCATGACTTACCATAGTGCGGAGAATGGCCATAAAGGTGGCTCCAGTCACGTGCACCGGCACCACGGGGATATAAACACGCGGGGTCCATGCGGTGTTCAACGGCTTTTTGACCTTAACGCTTGAGGACAGACAAGTAGGCTTGTTCCAACGTCAGGAGGAACAGAGACTCTATCTGTTGTCATGTCGTTGCCAAATTCTCCAGTATTACTGCCAGTATCACCCACGGTAGCCAGTCCGGCCATCAGGCCTTCGCCTGCCCCGGTGCCTACATCCCCAAAGGTTGGGAATCGATTCTATCAGCTTCATGGCAACCGGTTGCTGCCGTCGACGTCGTCCATTTCGCTGCTATCACTGTCTCCTTCCAAGAGGGGAGAGGCCGGGTCGCCTCAGCTTATACCCAAATCGCCGTCGTTTGACAGGAGGGATGGCCGGGACTCTAGCTACAGAGACCTTCGAGATCTGAGAGATCTGAGAGAGTACCGAGAGCCCAAGGAGTTTGAGGGCTGCGATTCACCCTGTTTGAACCCCATCGACTCACCACTTGAGCCCATGACTCCGATGGTCCTGGACGAGTCCACCCGGGAGCTTGCGTCTCCACGCACTCGCCAAACACCTAGAACGCATTAAATAGCATTGCATTAGCTAACATAATCAACAGGATTACAGAACTGGTTACAGTAGAATCATATTAACAGTAGAATCTTGACAGCGGTGTGCATCGACAGTAGGTTATACTGTAGATACCATCGGATAGGTTGTACAGTCCAGAAGCAGAAGGCAGAAGGCAGTAGATATCATTGGAAAGGTGACGACAGAAGCCTACGGTAGTTCATTAAAGGTTGAAGACGACAGGACTAGGTCGAAGATGTTATTAGAGTGGAAAGACACAGGACAGTCAATATCTATTGGTAAGAGAATGTCTAAGGGAAGAGCCAGTAATAAATCAGTTAGTTATGCTAAGCGTGGCAAGGTCAGTCTAAGACCATCCAGATCTATGGAATCCTTTTCCAACCGGCTCCAATCTATGCAATCGTCTTCAAAAATGTCATTGTTCAAATGTCCCTCTCCAATAAACACCACCCCGGTAGAAAAGGAGGGTTGGTGTCGCAAGTGGTCCTGTGAAGGCTGTGGAGATACCGTACACGCAGTGGGAGCACTAGAGTCCAGAGACGGCGAGTAAGAATAAATAGTGTCAACGCTATTGCCTTTTGAATGCATCTTCTCCAACGGTAATCGAGGAGAAGGCTCGGGAGTGTGATAGTCTGACAAGGACAGGGCATAGGCACTGCCAGCCTGCTGCACATTGTCATTCACTGGGTTCACTGGGTATTTTTCATGGCGGTCGTTAATAGAGTCATTAAGCTTTTTTGTGTCATTTTGTGGCTGTCCGTTTCCGGAGCTTTGGTCCCGTTCAAAGTCAAACCCTAAATCCAGGTCCAATTCCGGCGTATAGTCACCCCAATTAATATTCACAGTAGGGGCCTTTCCCACCATTGACTTGGGACGCTCCGTTCGTTCTGTTCGTTGTGGTCGATTTAATTGGTGGTCCATTCGGTCCATCCGGTCGGGTCTGTCCAGCAGATTGTGGCTGTGGCCGTGATTGAACACTAGAGACTGAAACGTGGACGTGGAAATGACCGACAGAGGGCGGGCCAATCGTCGGCTCCATCTCTTTTCCTTTCCACCGGGCATTTTTTTGTAATGAATGGTTTGTGCGTGCTGATATGACCGTCTACTGGCAGCGGGCACTACCGCGATATATAAGGTATTCTGTCCCCCGGGTGCTGATCAACAAGTAACCTTTCCCCTCCTGTGCTGCAAGCTCCTGCGTGTGTTGCAGCACCGTCCAAAAATCATCTGTACAGTGCGTGAAATATAATCAGGCAGCGTAAAAGCACCGTGTGGATTATCAAGGGGTTTCAAGGCGGCGTATTCATGGCAAGGAGTAGCAATAACGCGGACGACGCGAACTTGGTTCAAACCATCTTTGCAATGGTTAATCGTTCTTGCCCCGTTTGGTTGTTTGTGTCTCCCTATCGGGAGCACCCCTGACGACCCCAGCCTACAGGAACCACAGGAACCGATCCATTCTTTCGATCGATCTGGAGCCCATATAATGTTCCTGCGGCATCATGGGTAAAACTTTGCCTGAAACACTTGTACGGGAAATGAAACAATCCAACGGTCTCAATGGCGCGCTCCTCGCCTTCACGGCACGGGCACACGCTTTATTTGCGCGCCTCCTTGCACCACAATGGTGCAGATTCCCACATATTCATGTCGTGATGGCCCGTGGAACCATGCGTGAGAGTCACGCCGTCATGCATGCGGCGTGCTGGTTCGGGCAACCATTTTGGCGCTCACAAATGATCGATCATGGAGAGATCGAGAGGACGGATAACGACAGGGTCCAGGAGGTGGTTCGTCCCCACAAATGGGGTGATGGAGCTAGATTTGGCCAAGGCGTCCGATTGCGTGTGCCAATTTGGCAAATTGGCAATTTGGCAGTCCCACTGAAAACTAATTTGCCTATTAGTGGCACTCTGAGTCAACAGTGTGATTGGCCACCGCAAAGGCGGATATGGACCTACATTGCACTGCAGTTCGGAACGGTGCAAAAACGTGTGCAATTGCTTGCCTGCGGGGCGGACAAAGGGCAGCAAGGAGATGGGTTGGCACGGAGAATAACCAGAGCCAGGAGCAGAGGAGGTTGCTAGGAGGTGTCTGTGAGCATTGTTGGTGCCTTTTGTCAAGAGAATACGGATAATGAAAAATAAACGGCCGGGGACTGGTCTGTGCGGCGCCCGAGGAATAATTATAGACAGGGGTGAACAGGCAATAAAAATAGGCAATAAAATGAATAGCAGTATAGGTGAATAGGCAGTGCAGGTGAATAGTACGGGTGAATAGAAGTACAGTGGATAGACTAAAGGTGAATAGCAGTACGGGTGAATAGAAGTACAGATGGATAGACAGAGGATGGTTAGAGTACAGATGGATAGACAGAGGATGGACAAAGGATGGATTGTAGATAATGGACATGTCATAGGTAGAATGAATCAATATGTCATAGATAGAATGATGCTTGTCTATACACTACCAGTGACCAGTTAGTACCGGCCAACTGATCTCATCTCATAGGATGGTGGTTGTCCGTACGCCCGTGGTGGAACCGCAGGGTAGTATGGAGGAGGGGGAGCAGCGTTAGAAGGCCGGGGACCAAATGCATTGAAATCGGAAAACGGTCCTGGTCGAGGGGCCGCAACCTTGTTTGCCTTGTGAGACTTTAGGATGCCCTGGCTTCGCAGATGCCGTCTCACCATGCCAGCAATCATGAGCAAAAACAGCAGCCCTCCTACTCCACAGGCCACTCCAATCACAACCGCCTTGTGCTGCTGCAGCCAATTGGGGCCAAATGGTGTGTTGCCTGGAGTAGAAAAGGGGTTGGTATTGCTACCATTGACACATTGGCCATGCTGGCATGACCCCCTTCCTCTGCAAGGAGTGCCGTCCAAAAAGTTTTGCGAAGTGCGGAAACACGTCTTCGAGTATGAGTTCTGGTCACTGTCCATGCACGAAATGTAGCACGTCTCATCGTCACAAGCCTGCGACGAGTTTCTATCAAACCCACTGGCCGAATACCCTTCCAGCGTGCGACACTGCAGGTCTCGCGATGTACAGTGGCCGGAGATACAAGTTAGTCCGTCCATGTCTGGGTGATCGGGGTCCTTGCATTCTTGTCCGTTAGGGGCAAGCTTGTCCGAAGGACATGTCGCAGAGTCTCCGGTGCAGTACTCAGCAGGGTCACAAGGTCCCTTGGATGACCGGCATTGAGTGTCCTTGCTGGCAAACTTGCACTGGTTACAACAGTCATCGTTCAAGTCATCGCACTGTGAACCCGACGTAAACTTGCACGTCTTTGGATCACAGCACTTGTCGTTAGCAGCTTTGCACTCCTCTTCGCTTCCACAATCGCATTCCTCTCCTTCTTCCACAATTCCGTTACCACACTCATTATTCGTGAGCAGGTGCACATCGTAATTGGACGTTAGGCACGTCGAGTTGACGGTATTGTGCCCCATGGCTCCACAAATGTTACCTTGAGAACAAGGACTAAACCCGTCATCAGAGTCCGTAGCACTAGGGTTCATAATATACTTTCCTCCCGCATCACAAGAGTTGGAGCTCAATGGGCAGCACTGGTTAGATTCATCGTAATGCTGAGAACACGTCGAACTGTCACAGTCGTGGACTGCTCCAAACGTGTGGCCAACCTCATGGGCGTAGATTCGCCAGTCGAGAGAGTTTCGTTGAACCACGTTTGTTCCCGACACCCACGATGAATTACCATCGTTTCCGCCCGTGGCCGTTCCTCGACACGCCATTCCCAGCCACGACAGTCCCACCACAGACCCTGATCCTGAACACGCCGTCATTAGAGACCATGTCGTCAGGCCATCCGAAGATCGGTTACCTTGTCCTCTCCACTTGGAAAACTCTGATAACCGATCCTGCATAACATTGTCAGTAGCGTCGCATGCAAAGTTCCACGTCAGTTGCGTCGCGTTAGGAGAGCTGGGACAGTCAGTGCTGTTAGCCATAACAATCGAATACAGACCCAGAGTGATGTTAAATGATTTTTGGTACTGCTCCGATGCTCCATTAACCATGTTAATGACCTGCTCTCGAGCTTCTCCGCTAGAGTTGAACCTAGACAAGTAGTTGCAATCGCATGCTATTCCTACCAATGCGATCATTCTCTTTGATGGACATCCGTCAGTATCACCGATGGTGTCACTAAGGTCCACCCCTGACGAGAAGCCCGAATTTCCAGTGTCACTGCTGTCAGACTGGCGGCGATGCAATTCCACCGTTGGCATGTAGTGGTCGGCTTCTACTAAACGCATTTCATCTTCGAGATTTACAGCTCGTTCCACGACCGTTGGACTTTCTGTGAGCGACCTATAGTCGTTATCAGCAATCATGTAATCGCTATACTGCGCTGACCGCATGTCTGCGTCTCTCCATACCACATGGCTAGTATGCACATTGTCCAACAGACTCAATTCATCATCGAACAAGTCGGATCCAAACGAGTGTCGAGTGTCAATATGATAAATAGACTGAGGTGTGCCCAACCAGGGGTCATCCACCTTCCATTGGCCTTTGACTCGACCGTTGTGGCCAACCGTCATGCGTGCCCAGCCAACTGGTCTGTACTTGTACTTGATCTGTCCATTAGACACCTGGTATGAAGCTACACGCCGATATGCGGTACCCTCATATGACGTAACCGAGGGCGCTAGTTCATCCTCAAAGTCTGGATGAGGCATATAGTTACCATCGTTGTCCAGCAACCATACCTGATGGTCGTTAGACACGGAATTTTTAGTCAGAGTGAACCTGTATTGGTGATAGTCTTGAGGAGGTTCTAGTTCTGACGAGTTT
This sequence comes from Blastobotrys raffinosifermentans, assembly GCA_003705705.2. Classification (NCBI taxonomy): domain Eukaryota; kingdom Fungi; phylum Ascomycota; class Dipodascomycetes; order Dipodascales; family Trichomonascaceae; genus Blastobotrys; species Blastobotrys raffinosifermentans. Next base: position 63,302 of record PPJH02000012.1, read on the forward strand.
GTAGTAAGAAAATCAAACAACCGTTCGGTTGAAATTCCAAAGGGGGTCGTCATCCCCGAAAGGGCCCTTGGAACTGGGCGGTATCTGTTAAGCAATTGGGCATTATTTGGATCGGTCACTGCCCACCATCTTCTTAAAATGTTATCGTATCTTCGGGTTGCGGGAATCTCCAGCGTGATTGTTGTTCCTCCGTTGGCCCCATCCGCAATGGTGAGGTTATGTACCTCCGACACGTATGACAGAGGGGTGATTCGGCCCACTGACATTGCCAGGGCCACTATTGGAAACAGTAGGAATAACAACATTTTGTACTGTTAGCTGTGCAATCTTGTGCTGGATGAGGATACAAGTGATTGACAGTTGGAGAGAACTCGAGGTCTCTCTTTTTTTGCTTTGCGCTCGAACTTTGCGCAGAAAAAAAAGAACAAAAAGTAATAAAAAAAAATAAAAAAAAACGTCCCCAGACCGACTTAAAGTTAACCGCAGAGGGGAGATTTACCGTTAAATGGTATGACAGGTGCTATCTTTTAGACAAATTCAGACAAAGAGTGGTGGCTTAATAACACTCGAACGTTTCATGGCTGGGCTGCATGTTTTCCTGGTGCACTGCCAAGTCAAGCCAAAGACCGCCGTGCTCATCGGGTCTAGCGGAGATAACTCCTGCACCCTGTGGGTCTAAAAATAAGGTACGAGTATAACCGTGCTCAGTGGTACGTACCATCCATGAAAGGCAGGTATTGAGGATGGAGATTTACTGGCAAAATCTCCGCAATTCATCCACGCGGTGGTATGGTTAGATTTTGACTATTCAAGTGTCCATTGGGAAACAGCAAAGTTTCAGTCTCAGTGAATGGGCACCACATGGCCTAGCCCAGGATGGGGTCCTCGCGCCATGGCGAATTGTGTCAGGTCGCTCGTAGAAGGGTCACGACTGAGGCGCAATCAGTCAGACTAGGGCTCTTAGTCGTGGTTAATAATCAAGTGGGGTGAATCACTTGGAAAATTTTGAGTAACAAGGTTCAGACTCTAGTTCAGAGCAATCAGGTTAGAATCAGTTAGACCATTCCTCACTTGATAGAGCCAAGAAGTATAGACTGCTGGCCTGATAATGATGGGTATAGTTATAAACTCTGTCGCCTCAGCATAGTTTAGTAAATGCCAAACGTTCAAACGTTACCATAGCCGGCCAAATGTTTATCACCGACCATAATCTGTATCACCGACCCTGTCTCAATCGCCGCTATCACTGCGTTATCCCCGCCGGGCTTAGTTCTTGGCCAATGCTTTGTGGCTGATAACTGAACAGGTGAGCAGCAGAGCTTCTGTCGGGAAATCAGGAAAGCAAGCAATGCAAACAATGGCAGCCCATTAATTAGAAACCGCGTCCAAGCGAATTGTGTATACTTGTAAAGATAAATAAGGTTGGAGCTAATTAATTGCACTCCATTGGCTGTTGCATTGTATTTATACTGCAGTAATGCAGGGTAACTAGGCAATTACGGTATTATAATATAAATTTAAATTGTATAAACTCAGTCTCATTACTTTCGTAGTATAATTTCCCTACATGCACGCAAATTGGACTAAACAATGGTTTATACTGATTGCAGGTCCAAACTGCAACAGAGAGAATCAGTCAGAGGCAGGAGACTAACGAAGCTATAGACCACACAATCTCTACCAGCAGCTCTCAATCCACTATCCAACTGTCTAGCGGTCGCCAGTAGTGATGACGATTGGATCACGTGTTCCCCGGAACTGGCGGGAAGCCGCACATGGTCGCCGCATACCCCAACTCACCGATGTGTCGATGATCCATTTCACTTTGTTAACAAGAAAGTGTGGTCGGATGGCATGAGATTAAGTCTACTATTAGCGCTAGGTGCGGTGAGCTTGGGCGCACCAACGCCGAGTGCCAAGTTCAAGACGAGCCCTTCTTCGACGACGATTCCTGATTATGTGACAAGATATGCGCCGCTTGTTTACTTGTACTCGGAAGAGCGGTACCTTCCGTATGGCATTGACGACTTTGTTAGTCGGTTTGAGATCCAAGACGACGATGGAACAGTAGTCAGTCCCAATAGAACTCTTGGTATCGAAGACCTGGAGACGTTTGCAAACTATTCTGTAGAGAGCTTGTATTTGACTGCTCTACAGGATTTTGATTCTGACCCGGATTGGATCACTGGGCGACGAAATGTGCCCGATATTGAGACTGGGCGCATCTCGCGAGCTCCAGCTACTTGCATTGTAGTCGAAAAGGATAATGGCATTGTGGACGCTTTCTGGTTCTACTTTTACTCGTTTAATTTGGGCCCCTTTGTCATGGGCGGCGGGCCATACGGGAACCATGTTGGGGACTGGGAGCATTCATTGGTGCGGTTTAAAGACGGCAAACCCCAGATATTGTGGATGTCTGCACATGGAGGAGGGTCTGCGTACCAGTTTTCGGCCATGGAAAAGCTACGCACAGATTCCGATAGGCCTATAATCTTTTCTGCACGAGGCACCCACGCCAACTATGCTTCAGTGGGCCAGCATTCACACGACTTACCTTATTACATGTTGTCTGACTTTACAGATAGAGGCCCGCTGTGGGATCCTCGAGAGAATTTTTTGGCATACAAGTTTGATGGCGAGAACGTTACTTTCGCCAACGGCAGTGAACCGGGAAGGGAGAAGAAATATGGCAATTGGTTAGCCTATGAAGGAACATGGGGTGACAAGCGACTGCCTCACTCAGACCCCAGGCAAAAGTTTCATCCTTTTGAATGGAGATATATCACTGGACCGTTAGGGCCACTGGAAAAGAACCTTCTCCGAACCCAGGTTTGCCAGCGGTCAAAGTGGTGGAACTTTCTTCAATCGTGCCGGATTCGTCATAAGGTTCAGGCAGGAGAAGGAATTGAAGCCGAAGGCGGAGGTTGTGCTCTGGCGTTTGATGGCATTCGTCCTCTATTCTTGCAGTACATACTTCGTCTTTTTACCTGGCGAGGATGGGGATGTCAATTCATTGACTTTGTCTGGGGTTAATTACCCCAATTTATTTATTGATAGATCTAGATTCTATGACTTGCTCTACATCTATAACTCATATGAACCCACGAACTCATGTACTCATAGGAACTCACAAACTCATTTATGAACTCCCATGAACTCCCATGAACTCCCATGAACTCCCATGAACTCCCATGAACTCACATTACGAATCGTCATCATCGATCTCTAAATTAGCAGTTGTTTGGATCGGATCTATGACATCGATCTCTAGGATTGTGATTGCTCTTGGCGTATGATTGTCGAAATTAATCGAGGCCCGCACAGCCGTGTAACGTCTTTTGATAACTGATCCCTCGAGATGCCGACAAGATAGACCCCGGGTAGAAGGCAAAAGAGCCTTCGCTTTGGCCCCGGACTGATCGGTCCTTGGAAAGGGCCTTGAAACTATCGAGGTTCTGTCAATCTGTCGCACCTACTCCCCCGCTTGCGCAAATCCGAGCAGGGTGGGCAACGCACGGCTGCCAAGCACCTGAAATGACGGCATATGCTCGAGAATCTACCTAACTTAATTTTGAGGCGTAAGGGGATCTGGGTTCCCAGGGCCGTTTTGGAGAGGTTAACGGCTTTTCAATCTCCTTGAGTTTAATCAGCGTGTATCAGGGAGCGCAGAGACATTAGCGCGTGTGGTACAGTACGGTCGAGATCGTTGCTTTATCAACGGTGGTGCTGACAGAATTTGCGCCTTGCTTTTGTGTGCAATTGAAAGGGTCCAGACCGGTTATTGTTTATTTTGACGAAGCGAAAGAAAAGTATTAATAGCTTGAGATAATGATTACCCCACCGGCAGAAGTGTCGACAGCTATACTAGCAAGTGCCCACGCGGTTATCAAGGGCCAGGCCGCTGCATTGGATTTCCTCAGCCAGGTGTACGATGGCGATGAAACTGTAAGGGAGCAATTTGTCAACGCCCTTCAGATCATGTACAACTGCATTCTTGGTAACGGCAAAATTGTGTGGTCTGCAATTGGAAAATCGTACAAGATTGCCGACAAGATTTCGGCCACTATGAATTCGCTCAATATTCAGTCAGTTTGTCTGCATCCTCAGGATGCTCTGCATGGGGATTTGGGTATATTGCGTCAGAGTACTGATGTCCTAGTAATGATTACCTCGTCGGGGAGCACGCCAGAACTGCTGAACCTGTTGAGCCATGTTCCCAAAGGCATCAAGACCATTTGCCTCACTTGCACTCCTGATTCCCCATTAGGCAGGCGAGCAGATTGCATCTTATCAGCGCAGATTCCGTCTGATTTGAGTGAAACGAGGCTATATGGTCTGGCCGCGCCAACTGTGACAACTACGGCGTGTCTGGTTGTTGGCGATGCGCTCGCAATCACCTTATCTGAGATGATTGAGCGGGATTTGGCCGAGCGAAAGAGGTGCTTCGGCCGAGTTCACCCGGGCGGAGCGATTGGCATGGACTATAATAAGGACAGTAGTAGCTCTGCTGAGTCCATGGGTGTAATTGCTAACCTCGATACATGCACAGGTATGGACTTGTTACGGGCGTGCGCGGGTAACAAGCTTGTTGCGGTCGGGCAAAGAGTATTACGCACTGAAGATATTCTCGCTGTGGAACGTGATTGTGGTTCATGGGATGAATGTATTGCTCGGCTCAAACAAATGTAACTGAGCACCTCTGGGACTATGTCCACTGTCCATCATCACTGGTCATCACTGGTCATCACTAGGGTGGTCTTTGAGCAGAGCTCGAGTCATAAGCAGTTACAATCGAGGAACCAACGACGTTCCTTGTCATTCTGCTAATCACTGTGCATTAACATAATGCCGATCCACGCTATCGTATTTATATTGGCACTACTGCCTGAACATCAATGATCACTGACTTTGTGTTCTGTAAAAATCATCCGGTTCTCGTTCTAGCTCCCTACTAAGAACCACAAGAGTATAGATACCAAATGGTATGCTCTGTTGCGATCCTAATAGCTCTCAGCTACGGCGGCATGAAAGATTCAATCTAGTGAACATTTGCTAATTATTTAGTATATAACAATCCAATGATAGAGTACAAGATTGCTCACACACATCCATTCAATCTATCGCTCCTCTTCTCAGTCAATATACTCCTCCTATTCAATATAGTCTGTCTGTTCAATAGTTTGCAAACCCCTGAAATGATTGTATGACTCGGATTGGCAAAACCGCCGCCGATCCTGATAAGATAGTCGATTCTGCGGCTCCTGGAGCCTATAAATTCGATGCCTCATTTGAGGATGCCCCATTTCGCATTCTCACTTTAATCCTCATTGATCCTCACTGCTCACCATGGTTATGAAGTACTCTGGACCCCACAAGCCTTCTTTGGAATTGGCTCATATGTTGCACCATCTGTTTCCAGAGGTTGGCAACGAGCGAGCCAATGTCTTCTTCCGTTACGAAGGCCAGAAAGACTTTTGCAAGGAATTAAGAAATTACTTGAGAGACTACGAGTTTCCAAGAATATACAATGGGACCATCGTAATTGAGGATGGCGTAGAGATTGAAGGCGAATTGGAGAAGGAATTTCTAGTGTTGGGACTCCAAGGCAAGCCGTCGACTCTATACAACGCCTACTGTTACACGATACCCAGTGCCCTGGGTAATCAGGTGGCGGGAGCTCTACAGACGGCAATAGCAGAGGCAATTTTTAGGGACCCATTGGCGCGATTGGGATTGGGTGGATTGGGTGGATTGGGTCTATAACCCGTATGCAACGAGATGCTATTGCTGCAGAGCTACTGTCATCGCTGTCATTGCTATATGTCAATTGTTTAGCAACATATCTGATATTCCTATACTCCTATACTCCTATACTCCTATATTCCTATACTCCTATATTCCTATATTCCTATATTCCTATATTGCGATATTCCTATATTGCGATATTCCTATATTGCGATATTCCTATATTGCTATATTCCTATATTCCTATATTGCGATATTCCTATACTCCTATATTCCTAATTCTATACTCATAATCTCCGATATTCCTATGTTCCTATGTTCCTACAGTCCGATATCGCTACAATCCTACAATCCGATATCCCTACAATCCTATACTCCAATACACCTATACTCCGAAACGCAACAGTGACCTGTGTCATCGTGACCCTGTGCCAAATGGGGCATCGGTATACATGAGGCGACAGAACTTGACCAGGAAAACCTCGGACTATTTATAATAGCGAATCAATCACACACCTTATAACATCCATCTCCCGATCTCCAGACTGATCTGGTCCAGATTCACAATGTCTCAGTAGCCAAATGAGACCCACTGGCTGCGCCCTTGTGCTCGATCAAAGCTTCCATCATATCATTTTCCTTGTATACAATGGACGAGAGCAGTATTCAGCAATGGAATCAGTGGATGAGACGACATAGTAGCACCTCACATGATTCCGATCACGAACCCCGTGAACGGAGACCGTCTATGATCGAGCGGTTGGCTTCAAAAGCCATGGAATATGAGGAGCTGGTCATCCGCATGTTCATGTGGGACACTTCAGACTATGTAGAAATGGACGAAGAGTCCACCATTGAGAACAGCGGCAACAGACGTTCCAGCTTCCGCTCAAACCTCAGTCCCAGTCCCGGTTCTAGTCCCTAGCACCACCACCACTAAATGATCCCAGTTGATGTCCGAGATATGCCGATAAGGTTCAGGCATCTGTACCCCGGAGACCCTGACACTCATCAGTGACATCACAGACAAGGCATAAATCTGGGTTGAAAGAAAATAATATTATTATTGCCCCCCTATCCCTAAACTGTATTCATCTCCGCAGCGCTCGTGTTTGTTGTGGTTCCATGGGCTCCTTTGCTGTGATTTGCCCTGTTGGGGTACCTCGGCTACATGTGCTTGAGGACCTACTCGGCTGAAATCGGAGACTTTCTTGACTGGAGGTATTGGTCGAGTGTTCTTGACTCAATGCCTACGTCCCGGATTCTATGTTATGGAGTGTAGCAGAATCTCAGCTTTTGTCATTCGTGGATCAATCTATGTCATATGCACTGTCCCGCTTTTTGGGGTCGCCATAGTAGCTGACGTTACCGGATCCCGCCCACTGGGCATTTGGGTCCGGCGGGCAAGCACCTGGCTGTCGAGTCTGCTGCGGTTAGACCATTATCCATCTCCCTATAACCGACGAGGGTTTTACGAGGAACCTCGCCGGCGTATCAATTGGTTCAAGGAGATCCTAGGGTATATTGTATTGTTGCCAGTGACCGGAGTGTCAATGATCCTCCTCATGCTGGGGACAGCTTTACGAACGAACCTTCTGGTGCGATCTGGATACAGAGTTGCAGGCTTAATTGTATACTTGCTGGAACTCGATGTCGACAGAACCGAGCAAAAGTAGGCTAACCGAACCACCAAACCACCGAACCACACCGAACCATGGACATATTTATTAGCATCAAGTGCATTGGTTATTGTAGTATATAGCGTAGTATAATTAATCCATATTCATTCCCACAAGAACAATAATGTTAATTTTTGCCTGTCTGTAGACGTTTGGAGAGCCAAATCCCTTACACCATAATCATGAGAGTGAAATATATTGACAGGTCTGGCTCTGGTCCGGCACCGGCATGGACTACTCAAAGTTCCGCCAGCAGGTCGGCCAAGATGAGATTGTATCTGTCAATCACAGAGCCCTCATCACCCGTACGCTTACAAAGTATCCTGTGGACTATGCGCTGTACCGTGAGCTGCTTCAGAACAGCGCTGATGCCCGCGCTTCATCTGTAGTGATCAACTATGAAACGACCCTTCCAGGGGGCCTGAGCCACGAGAATATCGCCTCCGTTCACGAAGCGACCGTCAAACGCCTCACGGTCAAGAACAACGGAGCGGTGTTCGAGCAAGATGACTGGAACCGACTACGAGAGATTGCAAAGGGCAACCCAAACGAGTCCAAGATTGGCGCGTTTGGAGTAGGTTTCTACTCTGTATTTGAAGTTACTGATGAGCCGTTGGTTCACTCGGGGTCTCGAGCAATGTACTTTTACTATGCGGGGGATCAATTGAGATATAGAACTAGTACGCTCGAGGAAAAGGACCACTCTGCTTGGACGGTCATTGATCTGCCATACAGAACACCAATGCCTCTGCCCACTTTGGCTACGTTCACTGCGTTTCTTACTCAGAGCTTTGTCCTGGTGCCACTTTCGTCCGTGGAGTTGATTGTAGATGGTATCAACCTGCTGACGTTGAAAAAGGTGTCTTCTCCGTCTGCTCCACTGTCAATTCCCTCTCATATCAACCTTAGAACCCCAGATCGCACTCTTACCCTCAAGAGCTTGGAATCAGAATCATTCCAAATCACAGTGGAGTACTTGAACGTCACTCAAATGAACCCGGGAGCTAAGAACACAATTCTCAGCTTTGGTCGTAAGCTCCTGTCATCGTTTGTCACTTCTTCTTCTGACCCTGGAGATACCACTTCCGTTACGGGGTTCCTTCGCAAGGTGTCTGGAACCATATCGGTCAATGTGTCCTCACAGTTTTCTCGCAAGATGAAAGAGACTGTCATGAAACCCCCTCCAAAGGAAGCGATTGTATCAATGCTTACCAATAACCTGAGTGAGGTAGAAAGCTCACAGCTAAAGCCCCCAATGTCCGACTTTATTTATCCAAAGGATGTCAATGGGGCCAAAATCTTTATCGGTTTTCCTACAAAGCAGAACACTGCCGTAAAGTCACACCTGGCGATGAACCAACTAATCCCTACAATGGAGCGAACTGCTATTGACATGTCTAACCAGTTTGTCAAGACTTGGAATGAGAATATGCTATACATTGCTGGAGTAATTGCTAGGACTGTGTATGAGCACGAAATGGCTTCCTTGTCATCACTGTCATCCGACGCAAACCTATCCTCATCTGCTTCTTATATTATGGACAAGTTTACCTTTCAACCTTCAACTCCTGACCCTTCTGTGGGCCAGTGGCTTAAGACTGGTTTCTGGAAGTCCTCTTCTACTTTGCTCGTTCCTACTCAACAGGGAATAAAGCCATCTACCGTGGGTAGGATTGCTGGTAATGCCAAGTTTGTTCGAAATATTCCCATGATTCCTGACGAGGTTCTCAAAAGTGCGAAGGAATTTATTAACTTTGCTGTGGATATAGGAATCCTGCGCCACGTCACTCCTTCAGATATAATTGAAGATGTTCAGACCAGAACCTTTTCGATTCCAGAGTTCCACCAACTGATAGAATGGTGTGCGGATAATGTTCGCGAAGGGCCCCTGTCTCTGCCTCAGATTCGGCAGATTCTTTCCCAGGTAGTCGTTGCTAATGATGATAAAACGTATCAACTGGCTGCAATCACCCATTACCAGCTGAAGCATGCTATCGATGACTGGATGCCACTGCCTCATTCCTGTTTGCCCTACAATTTTATCGGCGCTGCCAGTCCTAGAGATTTACAGGCCCTAGGTTGGAAAGAATTAAGCATTGTAGACTGGCTCCAGTTCATGACCTCACGAGGACAGGATCAGACTGTTCCAAACTTGACTACTGATTTCCAGCTTGCCGTCAAGACTCTGTCGAAAATTGATTACTTGTGGGGTTCGCTTTCTCAGCAAGAAAACTCTCAGGTCATCAAACTTCTCCAAACAGTACCGTGCATCCCCACTCAGCTGGGAATGAAAGCTCCCTCTGAGGCATACCTCCAAGAAATTCCTATGTTTCCTGATCTTCCAGTTGTGACAGACGAAGTGAGAGCATCCAAGCCATTTTTGTTTGCCCTCGGACTGAGAGAATCAGTAGACATGGCGTTTGTTCTAAAGCTCCTGCACGATCCGGACCAAAATGCCATTAAATGGTCAACCTACGATGTAGTCAAGTATTTGACCACTCATCGAAAGTCTCTCAAGAGGGCAGATTGGGAGGTTCTTCGCACTTCATCATTTTTCTCTTCTCAAAGTGGATCCGGCCTTTATCGTGCCAGGGATCTCTATGCACCCAATTCTGACCTTGAAAAGCTCGGCTTCAAGACCCTGAAATGGGACGTTTCCTCGTGGAATGATCGGAATATGGAGGCCGTTATGCTTTACGAATTGGGCTTGCAAAGTCATCCTAGTTGCACCGAACTGTTTGCCGGCGTGAACACGGATGAAAAGAGGCAAATCTCTCTAAGGTATTATTTGGATAATTATGACCGTAATGACTACGGGTACAGTACAGCAGCAAAGCTACGGGTACCTGTAGTACCTTGCACTATAAATGGGAACTCAAAATATGAGCTTCCGTCTGCATGTTTTACTGATCCAGAATCTGAACTGTTTGGATTTCCAGTCGTGGTTCCAAAGTATCGTGATTCAATGTGGAAGCTTGGTGTCAAAAAGTCGCCCCTAACCGGTGACCTTATTTCTAAACTTGTGGCAGATGAGTCTCCTAAATCACTGAAACTTGCAACCAAACAATTTGAATATTTATCCAAGTTCGCTACCGACTTGACGCCCAATATGATTGATCGCTGCCGGACCCATAAGATTGTTCCAGTTTCTACTGGGGAAGAAATTGAAATGCATTATCCAGGTAAAGTGTTTTTTGACTCTGAAAATGAGGAGATGAGAGTCTTTGATAATTTTAAAGAGCTCTTCAAGTATGCCAAATTCCCGGAAACTGCATTACCATTCTTGCATAAGGTTGGAGTTCGGTTCCGTCCTAGCTTAGGAGAGCTCGCTTTTGCAGTAGCAAGCAATCCTTCAAGGGCATACAAATTGGCAGGAAGCCGAAAGGAATATGAAAATTTCCTTTTAGAACTGGGCTTGGGATGGAAGAATATTGCACGGGACCAACAACTGGTTCGCTTCCTTATGAAGAGTCGGTTCCTTCCAGGAATTATTGAGAAGAAAGAGTCTGAAAAGGATAAGGAATACATCTCTCTTCGGATGCCTTCTGAAATTGCAATTGTTGACGACGTCATTGCGTTTGACTTGTTCAAGGAGTACATTCACTCCGCCCCACAAATTACTGAGCTGGAGAAGCTATACGCTCAGTTGGGTTCTGCACGTTTCAGCGAAATTAGTCACGAACGCATGAATGTTGGTCGAGCTGTTGCTGGTAATGAACAGGCTATAGACAAGCTGAGAAAGCATATTTCAGAAAGGGTCAACCTTTTCCTAGAGCGAAAGCCAGAGCATTCTAGTTCAAGGGCTGCAAACCTCTCATCTCTGAACATTCAATTACTAACGTCCATCTCAATTGACAGATGGGCAAGCATGGGTTCTATTAATACGCCCGTTGTAAGTGAAAAACTTTCTGCGTGGTTTGATCCCTCAGATAAGAACACGCTTTACGTTACATCTGGGGAGTTGAACCAATGGAGTATTGACTGGTATGACCTGAGTAGAGCTCTAATCCGTGTGGTGATCAAGAAGCCAGATCCCGAACAGGTCATGCTTCTGGAGATGTTTTTGTCTTCAGACTTGTCCTTACTGCGACGAAAGGGTATCAATGTTGATAGACTTCTCAAGGAAGAGAAGGAAAGTGAGGAGAGAGAACGAGAGCTCGAGCGAATCCGAATTGAGCAGGAGCGAGAACGTCAAAAGGAACTCGAAAAAGAGAAACTGCTCAAGGCGGAGCAGAACCACAAAGGGCTTGCAGATAGACATGGTGGGGAGAAACAGCGGCAACTGCAGCATCAGAGCAGCGAAAGCTCTCGTTCGCACTCCGATTCTAGCTTTATCGATAAACAAACCCCCCAGTCGCTTAACAGTGCACCTCCTGCTAGGCAACCCAATCAGCCCAATATGCCACCAAATGTTCCAAGTGGTGGGTTATTTGGAAAGCTTAAAAAGTCCTTTTCTAATAGAATGGCACCTCAGGAGGCCGGATCAAATTCCACTCCAGCATTGCCTGGCCCGTCTGGATCGCTCCCTGGTGGATCAGGTTCCGGAGGTCAGCTACAAAAGCAGCCCACTGCTCCTGGAGACCTGAGTCATACTAGATCTCTACTTCAGCAGGCGGTCAATGGTACTCGCCCGTTCACCTCCTCTCGTGTTAATAGCACAATTCGTGACGTGGACGATAAGGAAATTGAAATGGGGTGCAAGGAGCTAAAGCCTACTGAATTGCAACTAGTGACCAAGCTTTCTGGAGGACCTAGTCTATATGTGAGAGTGGGACAGAAAGGATACAGTGATTCGGATATTGTAGAGGCTGAGCGATTGAAAACCATCTTGTTCGCTCTTTCAAGGGTAAGTCTCGAAGTCGTATTTTCAGGTTGCTGATTACTAACTTTAGGTGTTTGAATGTCGATGGGAGTCATTCCACATTTACATTGACCGTGACAGTACTACGGTGGCCTTTAACTTGGGTGGAAGTCTGTTCTTCAACTTGGACTATTTCCACAAGAGTGTAAAAGGAGAAAGTCGACCGATTGGCTCTTCTTGGGACCCTGTGGAATCCATGAATTTCTGGTATCCAGTGGTTGCCCATGAGCTGTCGCACAACATTGTATCTGCTCATGGAGCGCATCATTCGCACATCACGTAAGTTTTGACGACGACAAAAGCCTATGCCTAACAATTGTACTAACAACAGCGAATCATTCATTCAAGTGTACATGGAAAAGTTCAAGATGGCGTCAGCATTTTCATAAAGTTGGTGGCTTTTCAGGGTCATTAGTCTGACTTTTGTTGGGAGGAGGTGCCGAAGATACATTCTTGCGCTTGACCTGAGAGTCTAGCTCCTGTTCCCAGATTCGGTCTTCCCGAGGCTTGGGCTGGTTCTTCTTTGTAATAAATACTCGATAGATTCGGCTAAATGGAATCACCACCAGTCTAGCGAATATTGGTGTGAGATATAGAGCCAATGCTGCTCGCACAGGCAAAAGTACCTTGACAATAGCGTAGGCAGCAGCTCCCTCGAGGATAATCTTTGTACCAGTCTCAGGGTTGCCAAAGTCCCATTCATTCCGCTCCTGTAAATGCTTGATGAACTCAGTTCCATTCTCTAGAAGCCAATCGGGCATTCCCGTAGGGATAAAGTCAAAGTAATGAAATGCTCCCCAGATTGCAAATAGCGGAGCTACCGCCGTGATTTCGTGAAGAATTAGAAAAGACGTCAAATAGGACATTGGTGTATGCGAAAAGTTTACAGCAAAGCGCTGCACTGATTTTGGGAGCTTCTTAACCATTGGATGCTGGCTCAGATCTATCATCTTTTCCTGGGATCCTTGAGATCCCTGGGCTCTCGATATCGGTGTAGACGAAAAAGGGCGAATCAAAGATGCACGAACGCCCATACATGACGGACCAAATCCTGTAACACATGGAACCCTTGGAATTGCACGAGCGCTGGTCCCGCACGCCCGTCGTACAGCAAATAAGCCTGTAGATATCATTTTGACTTGAAGAGACTGAAGAGCTGTGACGAACTGTGACCAGAGTGAAATATTGGCGCGGCTCTCCCGAAGTGGCTAGTGTGTGGCTAGTACTGCTAGTGAAGAAAGAAAGAAGGACTAAGTTTTGGATTAAATTACATTGAACTCGTTAATGGCCCAATTCACTCCTGCAATTGTGGCAGAGGGCCTTGATTCAGCAGAGAGGTCATACGGTTGAACACAAAATCGTTATACTCCTTGTAAATGTCTTCATAGGAAAGCGCTGTTCGGGAATCGGCGGTCTCTGCTAGCAGCCAACGGTCATCCTTGAATGGAATTGCGCTCAGAGAGTTAAGCACTGTCATATACAGTTCGACAATCTTGAGATGGTCGGACACAGGGAAGTCTATTGGTGCCCTGTCCTTTAAGACCAGGAGTTGGTTGTACAGGCAGCCAGCAGCAGCCTGGTAGTCGCCTCTCTCCACATTCCATCCGTAAAGAATCTTGTAATACTCGATAGAAGCAACGTCGGACTGTGATTGATACTGCTTGGCCATTCGATTCAAGTAGTCAGTGACATAGTCGGCGAATCCAATGAATGGATACTCGCATAGCCGTCGACCGTTTCCAGACTGGGCCATGGCATCGACAAACTCTTCCAATGGCTGTTGACTAGTTTCGGGAGAAATCATGTGTAATTCCACCACAGCAGCGTAAGCATCGTCAAAGAACTGACGAGCAGTAGCGTACTTTGCAACCTTTAGGTACATGTCTGTCTTTTCAGCATCAGTGGTGAAAGCGCTGTTTTCGGTGCTTAGCTTTGCTAGCTCCAGGGCAGACGACTCAGCACCAACCGCAAATGCATATTCAGACATCACCAGGTAATACTTCCACAGGTTTGAATCCAGGCCCCCTCCAGATCGGAACAACTCCTTGTCGACTCTAGACAAGATATCTGCTCTGTTCTTTGTGAGCTTTTGACTGGCCATGCCAACTGATGCTTTCTTCAGAAGCGTCAGGGCTCTGTGCTCTTGATCCCCGGGTAATAGCAGCATTCCCTGGATAAAAGTGGCATACTCGTCTCTGGGAGAGTAGGTGGCCATGTATTCTTCAACGTGATATCGGTATCCCTTCAAGTATAGTTCCACCGCAGACTCTGCCACTGCATCTTGAGAGCTCAGACGGCTCCAGATCTCTCCCTGGTGAGCGAGCTTGGTACCAAGCACGATTTGTTCAAAGAAGGACAATGCATATCTAAACGAGTTATCAACATCTTCGTCGTTGTCATCCTGTCCTCTCTTGGTGAGCGCACCGACGCTTGTGAGGTAGAGAAGAGAGCACAGTGATTTGAACAGAGAAGAGAACTGTGCATACGCTGTAGTGTGCTCTGACACGAGGTCTTCGTGGCAGCTGGACATGAGCACAACCGTTAGGACGTCAAATACAACGTGCTTTGCGATCTGGCCAAACTCGTGCGCTCCCTTGGAAATAAGCTGGCTTCCGTAAGGAGTGAGGTACCCCGGAGGTGCCTCTACAACGCCAGATCCGCCTCGGCGAATGGTGTCCAACAGTTCTTGGAGCACTGAATCGAGCTCTGGAATATCATAAAGAGCAGTAACAAGTGTTCCCAGCGAGCTCTCGGTTAGGTGAGCGGCAATGAACGTTTCATAAAGATTAACCTCCCGCTCCATGGTCATGAAAGTATTAGTAGTGCTAAAGTCCTCTTCCAAAGCACCAAACAGTTCATGCTGCAGGTTGTGAGATAATGACTGTCGGAACTCGTACAGAATATCGAGCAGACGTAAAATGCTGTCAGCGGTCTCTATTTCGTGGTTGGTTAAGATGGACACCTCATTGACAAGTTCCTTTGATGGCCGAGATGACCGGTTGAGGTACAAGAGCTCGATAGAAGTGGAATTGCGAAGAGCAGTCAGATACGACGACTTGACGACAATGACACTGCCATCAGTGGTATCATCGTCAACATGCATCGCCAGAGCCTCGGACCCTTGCTTTTCCAGTTCGCAACACAGTCGGTAGAAGCGCATACATTGAGTGGACAAGTCCGATCGGTACCCATTAAAATCAGGTCCCTGGGCAGTCATTTCAAGGGTCACGGCCGAGCCTACTACTTCACTGACCTTTTGACGTAATTCTGACATTGTTAGATTATCGAGTTCCATGGCATTCAGCTGCTGCTGCTGTCCTGAACCGTAGTGTTCTTCGTAAATAGGTAATGCGGTGCGGATCGTTCGACTGGAAAAGCCATCTGCACCAAAGATGCTGGTTAAAAAGTTCTTTTCGTCGTGCATGTGGACATTACGAGGTGATGGAGACGATGAGAACCACACTCGGCGGTACCCTTCTCCAATGGTCGTGGAATGGACAACAGAGTTTGTGTCGCTCTTCCAAAGGGCCCATACACTAATTCTACT
Source organism: Blastobotrys raffinosifermentans (assembly GCA_003705705.2). NCBI lineage: Eukaryota > Fungi > Ascomycota > Dipodascomycetes > Dipodascales > Trichomonascaceae > Blastobotrys > Blastobotrys raffinosifermentans. The sequence goes on from PPJH02000012.1 coordinate 79,134, forward strand.
GTTGAGGATTCTCATTGACAAGTCACCCAGCAGCCATACTGCAGACGAGTCGGGGGTAACAGCCTCTATTTCAAAGTCGGGACCAAGGTCTTGTACCTTTCCATCAGTGAGCCGCCATACCTTGAAAATTCCTGCCTCTTCTCGTGAAGGAATGTAGGTAAGAAGATACTCGCCAGAAAGGTGGACGAAACTGCACACATCGGGCAAAAGCATTGCCCGCGAGTCGGCAGAAGAGTCCTGAGAATCGAGATCTGTCTCAAGCAGAAACTGTCCGGTGATAATATTCCAAATTCTGACGCGACGATTCACGCCCAACACTACCAGGTGCCCAGTTGAAGGGTCAGATGAGACCGACATACCAGCACGTACCGACAGGTCAGGCTTTCCAGGCACGCGAGAGCCACCAGAGTTCCACACAAGAGGAAAAAGACGAGAAAAGGACAGACCAGAGTGAGGATCATCCAGAACTGTGGTCACCATTTCTCCCAATGGATTCTCCAATCGCTCGAACTTGACTACGGAGCCGTCAGCGATTGGGGTTACCAGGAATCTACTGGAAACAGCATGGAGCAGCACTGGCTTCTTAAGATCGAACGAGTAGGGACTCTTGATACTCCTCCAATGAGCACCATTGCGACTAGTCAACCTCGTGGGTGTGTTAGCTACAAACTCGTCCAAAGGCAGCACCACAGTGTACAGAAAGCCTGTAGACACGATGAAATCAATCACCAGCTTGCCGTCATCGCTCTCAGACGTGGCCACGCAATGAGGTCGAACTCTGGTCGGGCTCTTGATTCGAATTTTTCGAAACGGCACCGCGCGAGTCGAGGTTCCGGCCCTAATGTCGACCGGCTCCAGCTCAATCAGGGTGCCCTTCTGCACAAGACGCCACGAAATGAGCTGTGTCGGACCAGTCCTGTTGCGCATCTTAACCACTCCTCCCTGCGAAGCCACATAATCCCTGTAGTACGACTCTTCGGCACCGCTCTCATCATCGCTATCTCCAGTGATGCGTCGCCCATAACTCTCAGAGATCTCCGGCAACGGAAGCGAGAGATCAAGAGGCTCTGCTCCCAATTCGTCACTGGGCTTGTGCAGAGCGGCCTCTTTATACCTGCGCAGCACCGTACGCACCATTTACAATTCGTCCACTTTGTCAGGGTCAAGCGAAGTAGGTTCACGAAATGTCAAAATAAACCGCCGCAGTGCTTGGCACGTGATATAGTCACCTGTATGTCACCCCTGTATCACCTGATCCGTCACCCGCTTCTCACCTGACCAAATCATCTTTTGCCGCGCTCAAACGGCACCATTTTGTCCTGCAAAACGGCCATTGATGACCTTTACGTGGAGCGTGGCAACTAGATTGGCTATTCCCAGAGTCAAACAGTTTCCAGTTAGGCCATTGGCATCGTATTTCAAACCCGTTCAACCGTACCGTTCACGATTGTATTGCTCTCACGCAATGACTAGCCACAGCGAGCGAGAATTGCTTCCGGCAAATGTTCAGCCCATCAACTATGCGGTGCGACTGGAGCCAGACTTGGAAAAGTTCACCTACGAGGGACACGTTAGCATTGACGTCAATGTCAAGGAAAAGTCCAAGTCGGTGACTTTGAACATGGTGGACATTGAGATCCACAATGCCAAATTGTCCAGCGAGACGTTGACCCAGGCGGTAGCTCCAGTCAACACTGCTCACGACGAGGACAAGCAGACCGTAGAATTCAGCTTTGATCAGGAGCTGGAGGCTGGATCCAAGGCTAAGCTTGACATTTCCTTCTCGGGAACTCTCAATGACAAGCTCTGCGGTTTCTACCGATCAGTGCACACCGATGAGGACGGCAAGAAGCGAGTAGTGGCTACCACTCAGATGGAGGCCACCGATTGTCGTCGAGCATTCCCATGTTTTGATGAACCTGCCTTGAAGGCTACTTTTGACATTACTCTGGTCACCGAAAAGCACCTCACTGCTCTGTCTAACATGGACGCTAAGAAGGAGTCCATTGAGGGCGACAAGAAGGTGACTGAGTTTAACAGAACCCCTGTCATGTCGACCTACTTGGTCGCTTTTATTGTAGGTGAGCTCAATTACGTTGAGTGCAACGACTTCCGTGTACCCGTTCGTGTATACGCTACTCCCGGCATGGAGCAGCGAGGAAAGTTCTCTGCTGAGCTCGGAGCAAAGACTCTGGAGTTCTTTGAGAAGAAGTTTGACGTGCCTTACCCTCTTCCTAAGATGGATATGGTGGCCATTCACGATTTCAGTGCCGGAGCTATGGAGAACTGGGGTCTGGTCACTTACCGAGTGGTCGACTTGCTGTTCGACGAAAAGACCGGCTCGGCCGCTTCTCGCCAGCGAGTCGCTGAGGTTGTCCAGCACGAGCTGGCTCATCAGTGGTTTGGAAACCTTGTCACCATGGACTGGTGGGAGGGTCTATGGCTCAACGAAGGATTCGCAACCTGGATGTCGTGGTATTCTTGCAACTCATTCTACCCTCAATGGCGTGTATGGGAGACTTATGTAGGAGACGATCTCCAGTCTTCTCTCAGTCTGGATGCTCTGCGATCCTCGCACCCAGTGGAGGTGCCAGTCCACCGTGCTGATCAGGTGAATGAGATTTTCGACGCAATTTCGTACTCTAAGGGTTCGTCCATTGTCAAGATGGTGGCCGAGTACCTGGGCGAAGAGACTTTCATCAAGGGAATCTCTCTGTACCTCAAGCGTCACGCCTACAGTAACACTCAGACTATCGACCTCTGGAAGGCTCTCACTGAGGTTTCTGGTAAGGATGTAGTTTCGGTCATGAGTACTTGGACCCAGAAGGTCGGTTTCCCTGTAGTGACTGTCGAAGAGAAGAAGGCCAGCAATGATATCACTGTTCGCCAGAACCGATTCCTGTCCACTGGTGATGTCAAGCCAGAAGAGGACCAGACCTTGTACCCTCTCACTCTGGCTCTGCGCACCAAGAAGGGTATTGACCGCTCTGTCATGCTTACTGAGCGAGAGGCATCTCTGTCTATTCCCGAAGATTCTGAGGACTTTTACAAGCTCAACGCCGACAGCTCTGGTCTGTACCGTGTAAAGTACCCTGCTGACCGTGTTGCTAAGCTGTCCCAGGCCGGAGCTGATGGTCTCCTGTCCGTTGAGGACCGTGTTGGTCTTGTCGCTGATATTGCTTCTCTGAGCACCAGTGGATACACAAAGACTTCCGATCTGTTGACCCTTTTGTCTCTGTGGAAGGGAGAGAAGGAGAGCAACGTGTGGGCTCAGATTATCACCCGTCTAAAGGCGGTCAGCTGGCGATTCCAGGAGCCCAAGGAGGTCAAGAAGGCTCTCGAGAAGTTCCAGAGAGATCTGGTTGTGCCTCAGGCAAAGGCTGTTGGCTGGGAGTTTTCGGAGTCTGATGGCTTGCTGGTTGAGCAGCTCAAGAGCAGACTTTTCTCTGCTGCAGTGGATGCTGAGGATCAGGAATTCATTAACATTGCTCTGGACATGTTTGAGCGACGGTTCGTTAAGGGTGACAGTGAAGCCATCCACCCCAACTTGAGGGATGCCGTGTTCAGCGCTGCTAGCGTGTACGGAGATGACTCTGTGTGGCAGACTCTGTTGGATCTGTACAATTCTCCTCAGAGCTCTGAAGAGGGAGTGCGAGCTATTCGTGCTCTCGGAAAGAAGCCCTCTGTTGACGTGCGAAAGAAGACTCTGGACCTGGCGTTTGGAGGAGTTCGCTCTCAGGATATCTTCTGGCTGCTCAACAGTCTTAGCTACGACATGGACGGATGCCGAATGCTCTGGCAGTGGCTGCAGGACAACTGGAGCAAGCTCATTGTTGAGTTCCCTCCTACCATGGGCAACCTGGGCCATATCGTTTCCATCTGCTCTCAGGGTCTGGGATCGGATGAAGACCTTGATGCTTTCAACAAGTTCTTTGCCGACAAGGACACCAAGGGTATTGAGATGAACCTTGCCAACACCCGGGATCGCATTGCTTCCCGAAGCGCTTGGTACAAGCGAGACAGAGACGATGTCGCCCAGTGGCTCAAGGAGCACAATTATTTGTAGTTCAACTAGCCAACCAGTCATCTAGTCGTCAATTAGTCAATTAGTCAACTACTGACTCTTATACCTGTATAATGAACAGATTTCAATCAACCTGACTCTATACCTATATAATGAACAGATTTCAACCTGACTCTATATAAAAGGCCTGTCGCCATGATGCAGATATGGTATGCTATGCAAATTTGGTATGTAATTAGCCCCGGTTTATAGTGTTACCCGATCCTCTTGGATTTGCTTCCACAAATTCATCCCATCTCCTGGCCTTGTAAGTTGCTTCGTCTGCTTTTGCTTCGTCATCTTCATCGCTGGACTCGTGCTTTTCCTCACCGCCCTGGAGAACTCTGCCCTGACGGATCTCTTCGTCAAGGTACTCCTCTACGGTCATTGTTGGCATGTACTGGCCATACCCGCGGACGTTATTTTGAATCTGATCTCTGGACTTGACTAGTGTGAAGGGACGCAACACTTTGCCCGTCTTGCGGTCCAGAAGACCAGAAGTCTGAGGATTGTCTACTTTTCCTGGAATATAGTCTTTCTTTGACTGTGGGCCGTCACCCCGTGACTGGGATTCGGGGTCTTGAGGGGTGTTTTGTTCAGGATTATTGGCATGGTTACGCAGCAATTGCAGTTCCATATTCATCGATTCAAGCGAAGACAGTGCGGACAGGGAATTGAGACCCTGCATAGCAAATAGGGACCCTCGTGTCGTTTCTTCGTCTCGCTCTCCTTCGGTGACAGTCTGCAGCTTTTCTTTGAGGGACTTTTCCAGTTTAAATCGCTCAATTTTGTCAGTTCTTCGTGCAGTAGCATCTCCGGACTGCAAAAGGTCTAAGTAGGTTGGTGACGTTGCTCTCTTAGATAGGGCCTCACGAAGCCGAGAAGAAAATGTCTTTGGCAAAAGCTTGTAATTGTCCAGAGTCTCAAGGAATGCAAGATAATGTGTAACCGCACTCTCCAACGCAGTCAATCGATCCTGAGCTGACCCTTGTCCTTGAATGCGTTCGTAAGCCTTTGCCACATGGAATGGCACTTCCAGGTACACAATGTCATTGGTGGCAATATCATCAGTTGTCTCATTATCTGAGAAAAGGGCCAGCTGCTCTACCAATGCACCGCACCTCGAAAAGGTCGTTAGAGTCTCTCGAGCTTTTTTCTGGTACTCTGGTGAGTCTCTTCGGAGAGTGGACTCTTGTAACTCATTTTCAAGTGCCAGTGCCTTGCGGAATTCCTCTTTTAACGACATGTTAACTAGCTAAATCTATCGCTAAGATCAATTGCAATATTATATCAGCCGCACCGATGAGCCTCATGATCTGACACCTCGGGACTAAAATGGCTATAGTCTAAAGGGACAACATAGACCCATTGGTTCATCTTCGCCTCTTTTACGTGATGAATTTGATCTATACATGAAATATTAGGTTGTGTTTGTATAAGTGGGTCAATATATTGGCCTTTATACTATTAACATGAAACCGCCCCATACCCTCTTGTACATTAAGGATAACTGGCACCGCTTAATACCGCAATTAGGTCAATTTGAAAAGGATTTACGATGTTTTAGATAAACGAGCCTGTAGAATTGTAGAATGAGGCATAAGATATGGTTCAATTTACGGACCTCTGTTAACTGTGACAAGCGGACATGCAACTCGATCGCACCATTGGCACTTGGGTTCCAGCATCTCTGCGAATTGACGAGTCCGAGACAGTCTCCAGTGGCCAGTCTGTTAAATCATCAATTCCCCTTTTACTTTAAGAACACGCAGAGATGTATCTTTGGGTACGGTGATCAGTCTATTCTCTCTTCTAATAAACCAGAACACAACCAGACTATCAATTAGTGACGGCTAATCAGAGACGTGTCGGTCTGTTTTCGAATGTGTAGATTTTGAACAAATAGGGCAGCTATACACACTTGTGTGGGCAGCTTCAACTATGCCATCTCGTCCTCTCGCATATACGATCCATACATCAATTCCTAGACATTCTGATCATCTTATCGCTGCCCATCTTATCGCAATTTCCTTTATCCCTGCAACAATTGCTCTAGTCCGTTATCAAACAATCCTGCATGGTCCCAACTTCTATCAGGTGTAATACAATACCCTCTCAGTTGCATCTAATCCAGTGGCCGTGACACTGACAACCCCAGGTCCAGCTCTCCCTGTCAAGATACACGTCGCGAGAGTAGTCCACACTAATGTCCAGGACTCTATACTCCAACTGAGCAATCCACTAATTCCGTTTCGTAGACATCAACTGCCAGTTAATGAAGACGGCAGTTCTCTGCTCCACCTGTTACACGAATACCGCCTAATGCTCCCTTTGCTGACCCCTTCTGCAAGAACAGTGTTCTCGGCAACGTTTAGTGCTACAAGACGAAACTAGAGGCCACTAGAGAACCACCGAGTCTGTCGCGCAATACAATACGACACCCGTACAGCTACCCCCGTCCTTCCATAGCTGCATCCAGGTCTTCTCTATTCGAGTAATCTCCTGTCGAGTAGCTTGGGCCTACAGAACTCCCATTCCTTCGTTTAAACTGGATTACTATGGATAAATTGGAATTCGGCATATTCGGATCATGTAAGCGACCGTTGACGTCAGTAGTGCAGCTATAGGTCTGACTTTAGCTTTGCTCCACCTCGTTCCACGTTGTCTTGGCCCATCCTCTCCCATTCACGCCATATATCCGGCCCTTTCATCTCTGCCAGCCTGTACAACTCTACTATCACCACTTTCTACCATTTGGCACTGTCCAGCACTGTCAATGAGCCTATTCCCGCCTAAAAAAGACCCTGGCGAGGATCTCTACCCCGGGATCCCTCTGGGTCCCTGACGGTGGGGGCCTCGGAGGTTAGGGTTTGCTCGGTTACGTCACTGTATATAAATCACTGTGAAATCGCCCCGAGACTGCGACGGATTATACCGAACCGAATTGTGGACAAAATGGCGCCAACTACGATTCCCGAGCCTTACTACAACGACGATAAGACGTCGTTTGCGTACATTTCCGCGCGAGAGAGATGGCCCGTCATCCTCACGGGGGCGGTTGATGATATTCACCGCACCATCACCAACATTCCTCAGGGGGGAGATGAAAAGGTCGAAGAGGGCAAGCACATTGTATCTCGCCTGGTGGCTCTGAAGCACGACTTGGAGCACGACCGTCCTTTGGTCAAGTTTGACGAGTCCAAGGCCGACGTGTACGGAGACGACATTATTGAGTACAACCGGGAGCTCGAGTCGCTGCCGGCTGAGCACAAGTCGTGGCTCACTGCTCCATGGTTGTACGCCGAATGCTACATGTATAAGCTGCTGTCGACCTTTTTTGCCGATTCCAAGCACTGGAAGGGTTACGACATGTTCCAGCGCCAGAAGGATGACACCTTCCGAGCTTCCCAGAAGGCGGTTGCTGAGCTGTGCAAGCGATACAGCGCCCTCCAGGACCAGCTGAGTGCTATCGGCAGCAAGGACGGAAAGGCCGCTTCAGAGGCTTTGAAGGTCCTATTCCACGAGTTTACTGATATCTCTCTGTGGGGAAATGCCACTGATCTGTCTTTGCTCACCAACGTGAGCCTCGAGGACATTCAGGCTCTACAGGGAGCTGAGACTCGAAAGAAGAACGAGAAGAACGTCATTGTCAACGACATTGACCAGGCTTGGGACGCACTCAACGTGAGCCAGGGAGGCCGTGTGGACATTGTTCTTGACAATGCCGGTTTCGAGCTGTTCACTGACCTCATCTACGTTCTGTTCTTGCTCGACTCCAAGGTGGCCGACACCGTGGTGCTGCACCCAAAGCTCATTCCCTGGTTTGTGTCGGATGTGCTTCCTTCTGACTTTGCTAACATTTTCAACCAGATGAAGGATCCCGAGTTCTTTGAGTCCAAGGTTGAATTCCTGGATCTGGTGGGCAGCAAGCTTGCTCAGTACCATGAGAATGGCCAGCTGATCATTCGCACTTCGCCCTTCTGGACTAGCGCGAAGCCCTTCTGGGAGATCCGGGAAGGAGGCAAGTGCGGAGGTGATGCAGTTCGCAAGGACCTGGCCGAGTCCAAGCTGGTCATTTTCAAGGGTGATCTCAACCACCGCAAGCTGTTGTTCGATCTTGCGTGGCCCCGTACCACCAAGTTCACCGAGGCTATTGGCCCTGCTGCGTCTAACGGAGTCAAGATCCTCACTTTGAGAACTTGCAAGGCAGACACCTGCAGTGGACTGGCCGAGGGCAAGGAGGAGGAGCTTGAGAAGGAATGGCTCGCTCTGGGACACACTAACCCCCGAGAATGGTGCTGGATGGGCAAATATGCTGTGGTGCAGTTTTCTTCTGGAAACAATTAGATCCGGTTGGTCCATGGGAACAGTTAAATTACGGTTGGATATAGAGTATACGAATTCATTTTCTGGACAAAGTCGTTCACATCTTACTTGTTAGATTAGCTGCGGTTGGATAGTGAGTACGAATATCATTTATCTGGAGAAATAGTCGCTCACATCTTACTTGTTAGATTAGCTACGGTTGGATAGAGAGTACGAATATCATCTATGTGAACAAAAATAGTCATTCATATCTTGTTATTATACATGCTGTGGTCTAGTTAATATGCATCTCGTTCTAATATAGCTTTTGAACTTCCTCATCTTTGTTTGGCTTTCGCTTTGGAGGCTGGCCACGGTTAAACTGCTGTGGCATCTGCATGCCTGGAGGCATAGGCATCCCTGGCATTCCTGGAGGCATACCGGGCATTCCTGGCATTCCTGGCATAGGGAACATTGGCATTCCTGGCATGGGGAAAAACGGCATTGGAGGCATTGGCATGCCGGGCATGGGCATTGGCCACTGTCCGGGGTTAGGTTGGGGTTGACCGTTGCTATTTTCATTGTTACTTGGAGAATTCTCCTTTTCCTGACCCTCTGTTTCACCATCCTTCTTGTCCTTGGCCCCACCATCGCTCTTTACAGCATCTCCGTCTTCGGTCTTTGTCTCTTTAACCTTCTTTTCGTCTTTTCCTTCCGCTTCCTCGTCGTCTTCTCGCTTGCGCTTCTTTTCTTCCGGCTGAGCTTCCTGTTTTGGTTCAGGTTTTGCTTCAGTCTTTGCTTCAGTCTTCGCTTCAGGCACTGGTGCGCGGGCCTCCTTGTACTTGCGAACTCGCTCTTCCATTTCAGTGTCTGGAGTAAGCTGGTCTAAAAGAACTTCCTCGGTCTTGCAATTGGGGCATACAAAATCCCTCTTTAGCAGTTCATGCTGAATTGCTTCGTCAGAGTACGTCTTTCCGCAACAAGGTGTCTTCACGGGCTTCTCAAACAACTTGTGAGTGAGGGGATCCTCTAGTTCAGGATCGTCCGGTCGCTCGTCCTGTTTCTGCATTCGAGCCTTTGCCCGGGATTGGTATTCGTCCCAGGATGCATTGTCAGCCACTGCAACTACATAGTCTCCATCTTCGTTAATCATATAGGTATTGTTAGATTCGTCGTCCTCGGCGGGCTTTGAAATTGTCCGCAGCATGCTACGAGGAATTCCCGTCGTCCGTCGAACTCGCTTGCCCTCCCAATTGGGATCGTTGTTAGTAGGGCATGCCTGGATCCAATGACCAGGCTGTCCGCATCGGTGACACAGGTACCCCTTTGGTGGAGGATGATCAGGCGCTGGAGCTTGGTATGTCTTTTTGTGATACACCGGGGCAGCATTGGCCATGTGCTCCTGAGTCTGCTTCCACTGCTCACCCTGAGCTTGGAACATCTGAGAAATCATATCCTCCTCAGACCCCGAAGGAGCAGATGTAGGACCACCGCCACCAGTCGAAACCGGCGCTATTGGGCCATTATCCTTCTTCTTTGATATCGACGGTCCTCCCGTCACATACTTTGCCGCCGAATCTTTAGGTCTAGAAGTAGGCAGTCTGCGAGCTAGCACAGACATGGAACGAGGAATCACCTCACTATCATCTTGGTATTCCTCCTTAGTATCGGGATTGATAACTTGTAAATCAAACGAGTCTGCCGTAGTAGTTAGTTTGTTAGCCAGGAGGATCTCTCGCTTGAGATCGAACACTGAGATTCCGGTTCCATCAAAGGTTACTCTTGACGGCTCCTTCTGAGACTTGAATTTGTAATAAACTACCGACGTCATTTCTATGTATTAATATCAGTATATTCCAACAACAAAGACACCAAAACCCTACTCCGTACAAATAAAAAAAAAATGTCAAATTGTCGGCGGCAATGAATCGGGGCGAGGACCATATATATACCCAGCGCCGGGTAACCCATGTGGCTGAGCAATCTCTTTGAGTTAGTAGATTATTCTGCGTTGTGTTGTGTTGTTGTAGGATCAGTTAATTAACTAGCCACACGGATAGCCACACGGGAGGCGCCGCACTAGATTCTTACAAATCATATAAATACTCTCTCTTGTCACTACCACTAATAATGAGCTCGGTTCCATATTATGAGCTTTATAGAAGGAGCAGCATCGGTACTGCGTTAACAGATGCACTGGATCAGCTCATTTCGTAAGTATAGTTTGGTTGGTTTGCCATACTTTAGTTGCTAACGGTAGGGATTCGTCCATTCAGCCTCAGCTGGCAATGAAGGTGCTCTCTCATGTATGTATTAGCGGAATGTCTGTGGACAGAAGTGGTGGTACTAACTTTAGTTTGACAAGGTAATGTCTGATCATTTGCGAGAGACTGTGCGAAGTCGATTGTCGCTCAAGGGACATTTGCACACCTACAGGTGCTGCGACGATGTGTGGACGTTTATTGTCAAGGACGTCAACTTTAAGATGGATGGAGGAGAGGCCGTTTATGCTGACAAGATTCGAATTGTGGCATGTAATTCCAAAAAGACCGGAGAGTAGACTGCAGTACTGACCAACCTACTGTCGACCAAGCTAATGTCGGCTGAAATTTGCAATGCTGTGTGATAGGCTGGATCTTATATTTATACTTGCAAATTATGGGCTAGCATTGTAGAGTCAATTCCTAGGACTAAAAGGACTAAACATGTAACAATAGTGGATTGTAGACTACAATGAACGTTAAAAAATGTTTCCAGTGAACCACTTTAAGTAGTTATTCAGCGCCAGCTGGCGAACCGGCTATGAATTGTATATTCATTAGACCAGTTCATTAGACCACCTTTAGGAGCGTCCCATTCATAGTCTTCATTCATAGTCTGTTTATCACCTCAATGTACAAGTAGTTGTGATATCTATTTAATCTAAAGTACCTCCAAGCACTGTCAAACACTGTCTAGCCCACATGAGTAGCCGCTTAATTTCAATGCATTATAATATCAAGAAAATGCAAAATAATTATCCCCACGTGAGACGTGGCAATTTTTCAGACACGTCAGACACACGGCGGTATAAAGGCATCGGTTGAGAGATCGCGTAGGTTCGCGTAATGAATTCCATCACCTCGAGAATCGCCCAGCTGCCGCTGCTCAACTCGGACAATGGCATCTCCCTGGACAACATCCGAAATGCTCCAGGATCCATCCGGGGCCGTCTGGCTAACTTTCGCTCGCTAGGAGACTTTTTCGATTACAAGCGCTTCTCCAAGCCCGCTGGAGTAGGCGAAGCTCAATCTCGAATCAACTTTAACCTGGGATACTTTAGCACAAACTATGCCATCATTTTCCTATTACTATCCATTTACTCTTTGGTGACTAACCTGCGCCTGTTGTTTTTGGTCGGTTTTGTGGTTCTGGGTATGACTGGTATCAGCTACTTGGGAGGAGAAGACTTGAACCTTGGATTCACTCGAGTAACTTCGTCATCTCTGTACAGCTATCTCATTGTAATTGCCCTCATTCTTGGTATCTTTGCCTCGCCTCTGTCTACTCTTCTGTGGCTCATTGGAGCTTCAGGAGTGTGCATCTTGGGCCATGCTGCATTCATGGACAAGCCCATTGAAAGCGCTTTTGCCGAGCAGGTCTAACCTGAAAAATGATTATTGATTTGAATTGAATCAATCGAATCAATCGAATCGATGGAATCTACATTAGTAACCTGGTAGAATGGAGTAATATTAATAGAACAATTGACCCTGACGAGTTATCAGTATCTTGACATCCTCTCATACTCTATTCTTTTGTGCGCTCATGCTTTATTCTCGCAACATTATCCTACATTAAGATGCCCCTGAAATACAATTCTCTAGAAATTAATTGAGTAAAATTTGATTGATGCTACGACGGTACGACTATAAGACAATCAACAATCTGTGTTAGCAGACATCAGTGAAAAAAGGCCGTGTCACCGGCAAAGGTCATCAATGCCACGTATCTTGGGCTTCAGTTGACCGTCGTGATAAAAGGACATCATTTGTCTACTTACCAATTGACAAACAGGCTCAGACGCGAGATTTCTCGTCAGGAATCAGACATATGCTTGTCTAAAATTTTCTCGTTTCATCACGGCCCGTTGAATTAATCGTAAACTTGAAAAATAGCTTTCAAGTACCTGTGTAATAGTGCGTTCTGGTTAGCGTTTGTTCAGCTGTCAGAAATGCATGAATGGTAAAAAAATATAGTTGTCGGCATCGAGAAGCTCGCATACGACTCGTCATCTGGGTTCCTCCTCCAGCGTACTTACAAATAAAAAATAAATAATTTATTATTCCATGTGTGACAATGACAACTGCAACGTTAGCTCACAAGTCCACAATGCTTTCAAATACTGAAGGGGGTCAGTTGCGTGGGGTTTCTAAGCCCACTAAAAGCATATCGGCTCATGTAATTTCAGTGCCCAGTGCTATGGATCGTCCTCCCCGACAAAACAAGGAAAAACATACCTGGAGTTAGTATTTGATTTCCAAAAACAAAATTTGGTTTAGGAGTCAGTTAAGTTGTTGCAGCACAATGTTGTCAACAAGAATGTTCTGAAGGTAATTCCAGCTTTATTGTTTTGTTTCCTCATTCTCCAAAATGAACCAAAATGGTTACCGGGTGTGAACACACATACCTAGTTCTAAATGTTAGTACTTTGTTTAAAGCAAAGACAGATCAGACCGTGCGTTGTGCTCATTAATTGCTTCACAAACTCTAGTTTGATTTGAAAGGTTGGTTCATCCCATCCGCCATTGGCACTTACAATTTATTTGTGCTGAAAAAATTCTCGGGGGCCTGGGCCCTTTATATATTCCCCGAGCCGCACCAAGCCCTAATAAAAATCCTCCGACCGGCAGTTGCACATCTACGTCCGCAGTGTGATGAATCTGATGAACACGAGGGATGAATTTCAGTCTGATTTCGATTAGGTTGAATTGGTTGATAATAAGAGAGTGAAAATTACCGGTATTATATTTATATACTTTAAAATCGCCCTGTGCTGTTTGCTTGCCTTGCAGATGTTATAGGCTCTTATTGTAGTTCGTACTGCTTGCTGTGACCATTGCAAGCAATGCTTCGTGATTACTTGAGCGCGTTCTAGGGATGTAATTGTAAGAACTGATCGGTGCTTTGGATGCTTTATTAACTGTACGTTGTTACAGTGAATGCTTATGGGCTATGTGAGTTGCGGAATGCTCTCCGCTCTCCATAGCGCTCCATGGGGCTCTCCATAAAGTGTAACAGTAAACCGGGCATATCGCTGGCATCGCATGGTATAGTACATTTAATTTCAATCCTTTTCACCACTTTTAACCACGCAGTTCTGCTGTTGTAGTTGGATTTGATCAACATTGCTGTCGAGGAGCTCGAGCCGCATAGCTGTCTTACTGATAAGATAACCTTAACCTTTTTCGATTCTATTATTCGAGTCCACTGTAGCTGTATAGCTGTATAGATGTACGTAAACGTGCCTTGAGCAGTTCTCTTTCAATCCATTTGCTCCATTTACTAGATTATACCCATCTTGATAAACTACGCTCTGGTCCTGATTGATGCATGGTTCATGTTAGTGTGCGAAAAGCGTTATAACGCCTTGAACTCCTCCTCTAGATGCTTTTTAAGTAAACTGAATGATCGCTTAAAGTTGCGATTACACTTCCAGCAAACTAAATCAGACCTTCGTACTAACTGATCCATGTCTTTATCAAACTTGTCCCCGTTCAAATACCCCAAGGGATGAAACGGCTCTTCAGAAGGTGCAAAGCTGTCAAAGGGAACAAAGAATCGGGTATTGAACGATGTGTAATGATTCGGTCGTTTCATTCGATCAGAGTACATATCTCTGCTTATAACATGGACGTGCAGGTTGACCAAAGAGGGCTTTGAATGTACACCCACCTTGATGTACTGCTGATAATACCCATCATCCTTAGCGTGCCCCTTGATTTCAGCTAATCTTTTGGCGGCACGTTCAATAGTTTTGTCAATCACAGGCTTTATTTTGGAATACAGATCCAACTTGTCGTCGTTAAAGGCCTCCAACGGATGCCGCTTCGTTAATTCCCTATCTCGAGGCATGACCAAATAATGAACGGCCCCTTTTGGATACGCATCGTTAATCACCACAAAATCATCGTCGTAGTACAATACCGAGTTGCTTTCTGGATGTTTAATGTACGGTTCTAATGCAAACTTGTACGACATGATGGACTTTCCGAACTGTGAACGTTAAATAGCACTGGTACGGCTCCCGTTCAATAGCCGACATACAGTCATTCAAGGTACTTAAAGGTACCATTAATGAATTGTTACGATTATAATAATCCTATTATCAAGTATTTACAGTTTAATAAATATATCGTTGGCATCGATCATTGTCATTGATCATTGTCTTTGTTCAACCGTCATGGCCTGATTGTGATGCTTTTTCCGAGGCCGTCTTCGAGGAGGCTCCACCTCTGGCTTCATGGACTGTTGAATTCTTGCCGACTCTTGTGCCCACCACCGTTCGAATTCTTCTTCTTGCTGAATCTCCTTCAACGTCTTTGACGATTGCACGTTTTTCTGTTGGACATGCCAGTGCTCCTGTTGCATAATGTCCGCCAATCCTACTGCCGCCTTGGGTGACTTGGATGGCTTTTGGGGTTGCTTGTTCCTGTACTGGGCAAATGGATCGGTTTTTGAACTCTCATTCTTGACTGCAGAGTTTGTAGTGGCCGTCGCCCTTACAGGAGTCTTTCCCTGGGCCTTTGCTTTATCCCAAGGAGAGGACTTTGATGGAATCGGAGCGTTGCCCCATGGACTGGAGCTGGCACCCCAAGCCGGCCCAGTACTCTCGGGTTCAGGAATAGATCCTTGACGTTGTAGTTTCTTCCGCTCTTTCTGAGAAAGCTTGGGTGTGCCAATCACTTTGCCTTTACTGGCTGCTTGGCCTGTCTTTTTGGACTCGGCCATGATTTCTCCTAAGGAGATAGTAGTTGACGGAGGTGTAGACAGAGAGGAGGCGGCATAGTCTTCATCAGTAGCAAATACCGAAGTGTATTCCTCTGGCTGAGCTTTCGTTGGAGCGGTCTTCTTAGGCTGATTGTGGTTGTGGTTGGCGCTGGGCGTCATAGGTGCTACCTTTTGGCCAGTAGACGATTGTCTCCTCTTGCCAAATGATGATGATTGCCAGCTACTGCTGCCAGGCGAATGATTGTTCAACATATTGTTCACACTGACAGGAGGGCTCTTGCCCGCTGATGAGGGTCGTAGGACTGGCGACTTTTGCGAAGGTGTACTGGCTTTGGACGAAGAGACCACTTCCCATTTGGAATTCTCATTGTCGTTGCTAGGGGATGTGAACAATCCCGACATTCGTCCCTTAGAAGCCCAAGACGTTCGTCTTACAGGTGTACTCTGAGAGTTTGCGTCACCATTATCCACAACAAAGCCTCTCTCCACTACAGTCGTCTTTGGGGACTCTTGAGCAACAGCAGAGCCATCAGACCCGTTCGCTAAAGGTACATTCTGAGGTGTAAAGGACTTTCTACGCGCCGACGACGCATTGGATGCCGTTGATATCGCCCCGGCGTTTCTTTGATCCCTAGTTCCGAACACGGGAACGATCCTGCTTAGACAGTCGTTGAGTTCCTCCATGTCTTGGACAAACTGCCCCAACTGCTTGCCGCTGGAATCATGCCAGTAAAAGTCCCGTCTCAGGTATCCCTTCATAGCTCGGTCAATTAGCGCAAACAAGTCGGGCGTTAGCGCACCAACAAACCCGTTTTCTAGAATACACACAACGTTGTGACAAATGTAAAAAAGAATTCTATCCTGTAGCTGAGAGGCGTGAAGTTCCACAGCATGACCCAACAGCCATCCGGCATTCTTGACCGTAACAAAGTCCACCAATACCGACTCGCACGCTTCTTTTAACTTTAGCAGCGACAATTGGTCGGCCAGGCGGAGCACATCTAATACAAATGTAACAAAGTCCTTGGTAGTCGTCTTCTCATCAATGGGGAAATCGGCAAACAAATCATGCTGTGCATCGCCATAGATATGCTTTAAGGCGACTGCGAAAGTAGCCTTTGTAGTGTCTTTCTGATCTAGGACTGTGCGGTTAGCAGCCCACGACTCAGACAACAGAGTAGCAAAATAGCTGGATCGAGCTTTCAGAACAAAGCTATGCGCTCTAAGATTACCGTCTTTCAGCATGATCTTCACGTCTCCTTTGATGTCCAGTAGAGCCATCAGATCATGGTGTAACGTGGGATATGGAGGTTGGCGTCGATGAATGGACGCCCGTAAATGCTCTAGTCCCAGGGCCTTGCAGATGTCTAGTAACTGGCTCTTGGCTGTTGAAATGACTTTTGGTTCCGAGTATGCTGCAAACGTGTCCCAAACTGCCACTATATTATCTGTGTACAGATAGTACAACAGAATGACAATGGCCTCCAATTCAATATCCTCAAAATAAAGTCCATCAGGTTTTGCATACACGCGACCCTTACTTGCAAGCTCAATTGATCCTTCCTGGCTATTAATTAGCTTGGAGAGCCTTGCAGATCTACAGGCTAGGATATCCCTGTGTACGGGTATTTGCACTTTGCTCTTGTCATCCTTGATAGTGAAATCGTAACCCCTACTGTCATCTGGGACTAGCCTCATTGTCAACGAATCGGAATTCATCGACCGAAGCCATCTTATCAGTGACTGGCACAGTAAAGACGACTGGAAATTGGAGTCTACATGGTCTTCAATTTCTTCATCAGACTCTTCGTCATCCTCTGCCGCTTCTATTCTAGCTTCCGCATCATGTCTATCGGTGAATCGAACGGGCCGTCCAGTCGGCACAGTTCCTCGAAGCAACTGTTCCACCTTGCGCACAGAGCTGTAGTCTACGTAGGGCAGCAGGTAATGCATATCTTCTCCGAGTACTGAAGGACGAATTTTGATGGCATCCAAGTCGACATCCTGACGAAGGGCAGCAAAAGAGCCGAAAATAGGATCGCAGGCCACTCGCTGAATGCGATTAATATAAGGAATTCGCTCAAACTTGTGGGAAGAGCCTTTCTTACCAGATCGCCTGTACACATAACCACACTCTGTGGACAAGATGAGCGATCCATCTTCAGCAATATCGACATCTCGAGCTCGCTTCTGTGCAATTTTACCCACCCAGGACAGATTGAACCGTAAGAGCTTTGGGATATGGGCAGCCCGCACATTTTCGCCGCGAATGCGTTCCAAATCAAAACTGTACACTGACCCTGTGTTCGTTAGAGCACATACACGGGACCCTCGACAAGCGACCTTTACTGTGTATGAAGGGGTATAAGCACTGCGGGGTCGAAATGCATCGAAGTTGTCTCTTGTGTGATTCAATGGCAGTGGAATTCGATATCTATCGCCATTCATAAACACCCAAACGTCATGATTTTCACAAAGAATCACCGTGGCAATCTCAGTTGCACAGACATCAACAATTGCTCCAGGCAAATGGGGAACCAGACGAGGAGCATTGACTTCTCTATCAGGGGACGAAAAGCCTAAATGTCCAGAATTCGACCCCCAGCAGTACAGTTCAGTGCTATTAAAGGCGACGGTATGAATTCTGGATGCAGCACACCCTGTGAGTCGTGTCTTTTTAAGTTCGCCTGTGACTTTACGAGGATGAGCCTGGCGCTCCCCAGAGTATCCTAACTGACCAAACTTGTTTGAACCCCAGGTAAAGCACTCGCCATCCGCAGTAATGGCCACCGTGTGATCCTGTCCTAGTGAAATAGATGTGACTCTTTCATTGCGAAGGCTCGCCACTGGGGTAAATGCAAATTGAGTTGACGTCTGTTGACCCAGCCCTAGTCTGCCGCCAGTCGCGACTCCACAAGTTAAAAGATTGCCAGTGGGGGCATCAGTAAGAATGGCCGAATGCTGCTTTGCAAGCTTAATGTCACATATACGAGTTTGCCGGAAAGCAACTCGAGGGTTGATGCTATTTCCATCAAGCCGAGGCAGCTTGACCATCTCCGGAAACGCTCTGTTATCAGGATCCATGAATCCTAGAGTATGGTTAGCATTGGATCCAAACGTAAACAGCTCTGTTCCGCCACACCGAGGATTCCACTCTTGGAGCTTGCAATTCAAAGACGCTTCCATCAGATCAAATGGGCTCAGCTTTTCTCGATCCACGGCCTGCACAAGAGCGGCCGCTTCACGCGTCGACAACAAGATGTTCGCACAGCTCACATTGCCGTCGAGAAAAGCGCGGTGCAAAGGCGTGTACCCATTTTCATAGTCTGCCAGCGTAACGGGGTCAGAGGCAGATCTATCGCTGGATACCAGTTGCGACAGCACGCTCACATTGCCGCTAGTGACCGCCAGGTGCACTAGAGTGCGGCCAAACAGATCCCGTCTGGCCAATTGGGATTTGGACAAATTTTGGACAATATCTCGAAGGCCATCTGCCATTTGACGCTGAGGTTGTTGATTAAGAGCAATCTTCGAGAATTTACAGTCAACAGGTATAATATTCGGTTGTTTTTCTTAAGCACTCATTCCGGGACTGTGGTCCTAGCCTTGTTTTGCTTGCTTATTACGTGGAACCGGTCGAGCTCAGGTGGAGTCGTTAACGATTTGCAACTCTTGATCTCTGAGGGCAAAAGAACGGCGACACGTGGGACCGCGCAGGGCTCAAAACACGTGACCTCGACATTTATTGTGTCGTCACTAGTTTGCAATAGTTATTATGAAATAAGGGGTCTATGTGGATTGGATTGGGCCAGGCAATGAACAGGTATATTGCTGATTATCTATGCATATAGTTATCTGAGCTGAACCAGCATTTTTTCCGGATGCTCCACGTACTGCTTCCATTGGTCAACCATGCGAGCCATGGTCATGCCGTCAACCACTCTATGATCTCCCGACCATGAGGTGTTGAGAATTGTTTGTGGAACAACATTCATCTTGTCGTCGTACCGAGGTAGGACCTTTGACTTTCCAAGGCCGACAATGGCAACCTCACTATCTACGATTACCGGAGCAACATAAGCTCCGCCCACGTTGCCAATGTTAGATAGGGTGATGGTTCCTCCCTTGAGGTCAGCGGGGCCCAGCTTGCCCTGGCTACCTAATTGCTGCAGTCGTTGCAGCTCTGCAGCAACCTCTATCAGAGACTTTGATGCCACATCCTTAATGTTAGGTACAATTAGACCCTGAGGGGTATCCATAGCAATACCAATGTTGTGTAGTGGTCGGTGGAGCAACGATGGCTTTCCATCTTGGAAAGTTACTCGAGAATTGAGAATTGGATATTTGTTAAGGGAAAGCGAGAGGGCCTTGATAAAGAACGGCATGAAGGAGACCTTTGCAACAGGACCTCCCTGGGCCTTAAGGTCGTCGTTAATAGCTTTTCGCAGCTGAACCAGCCTGTCCATGTTCACTTCATCAGTGTACAAAAAGTGAGGAATGGACAAGGAATTGGTCATTGTCTTGAACATTTGCTTTTGGATAGCAGTCAAAGGCATTACCTTTTCTTCAGCAGATGGAGGAGCAGCAGCAGCAGAAGATGGAGTAGGCTGTGCAGAGAGAGCTGGCTCTGAGGATACTGGAGCTTCAGCAGCCTTGGAAAAGGTGAGTACATCCTCCTTCAATACTCGACCATCTTTTCCTGTTCCTTTTACAGATGCAATATCAATATTAAGCTCTCTGCAGATTCTTCGCACTGCAGGCGTGGCCAATGTAGCCAGACTAGTTCCATTTTGGTGAGCAGCAGTTGACTCCTCAGCAGATTTGGGCTTAAACTGAGCTTGCTCTGTAATGGCTTCACTCTTCTTCTCCTCAGTTGCAGATTCAACAGGCTTTGAGACCTCCTCTACAGGTACCTCTTGCTCCTGTGCAGCAGCAGCAGCACTGTCATCGTTAACATAGATGTCTACTAGTGGCTTGCCCACATGTGCCATCTGGCCAGGCTCATAATACAACTTTTTAATAACTCCATCGAACCGGGAAGTAATCTCTACCGAAGCCTTATCAGACTGGACTTCGCAAATAGGGTCAAATTCCTCGATCTTGGCTCCCGGCTCAACAAACCACTGAATGACCTCACACTCCTTTATACCCTCTCCAATATCCGCCAACAGGAAAGGACGCAGAGCATTCAGGTACCGAGTAGTATGAAAGCTACGATAAGGGCGAATCACCCGGCATCGAGCGAGTCGAAACATTTGAACCGCTGGTACAATAAGTCTGGCAGTAACTCGAAAAGTAGCGAAGTTTTCCTAAACTGCCCTTTTATGATGCGGGGGCGGATGTTGGCGGGTTCGGTAACCGGCGGGTCTGGGGTGGGGAAGATGAGATGACATCGGGCAGAGGACGGGGTTTTGTGGGCAGGAATTTTGACCACGCATACATGGAATGTGCTATCGATAGTTCGTGTAACAGTAATGCCACCTCAAATCGGCTACTTTTGCCTGGTAATGGAGGTTAAGATGGCCTGTGCCGGTCGTAAGAGGCCATCTTGACGCTCAGCGCCGCATGGTGTGTGGCGGAACCCTATCTCTGCAGATTGGCATATCCCCCACAGCCAACTGCCTGCTGAGCCAGCGTGGATTGGATTTCAGATTGGTTACGTTGAATTGTAGTTCGAATACGAACATTCGTGGATGAGCGAGGTCAGTTTCTAGAGCAATCGTATGCCTGTGTTTACTGACAATAGAGAATACCTTTGGTGGACATAACCAATCGAGTTGGCACTCGCAGCCGCCGAGCCAGGAATTCGGTTAAAAGGCGGGTTCGCTATTCCAGTGCTGCTAATCTAGCAATTGTCAAGTTTGTACGTTCACGGATGGATATGTGGGCCGAAAATGAGGACTGGAAGCGATCTCACTTTTTTGACGCGCTGTCTTGCGAACTGGAAGCCATGCCTGATAGTCCCATTCCCCGAAATCGCAATGGATCATGCCTTACAGGCATTCAATTAAAGGCAAAATTCGAAACCCTTATCAAGTTTCGACAGCCAGCATCTGCGTTGGAAAAGATCAGTAACCAGCAACTCGCTAAGGAGTCTAAACTTGCTAGAGAGCAGTACATGGAGGAGATGAAATCACGGTATTCGGATTCAAAAAACGTTTCGTACTTCCTCAACGATAGCACAAGCGAGTTAGGCATGGCCCACGATAGCTCAATAGTCCTTGCTGATTCCTCAATTGTTCCAGATGCTACAATGGCAGGCAATCCTTTTTTCGGCGGCACAATCACATCAACCGTACACGGATGTGTTGACGATTCACTGATAGAAACCCATTGGACCCGTTTGGATAGCCTTGCAGAAGAAGTGAAAGAGTGCAAAACTAGAATTGAAGAGCTTGAGACCGAGAACAGCAATCTCTGTGAACAAATCAACATTCTGCAAAGCGAAGTACGGGACCGAATGGATGATATTGAAGTCAGCGTGAATAACGTTAGTAGCTTGGTGGACCTGCTGGCAGACCATTGTATACAACCCGACGAAGACGAGGAGGAAAAGGAGGAGGAGGCATAATTTGTTTCCAGTGCTCCAAAAGTGCTTGGTATTTATTATTTATTATTTGCTTGATACTGACATTTATGCTAATACAATTTCCGCTGTACCACTTTGACCAATTTACAGAATTAAATCCTATTAAAATATTCTAGGAATTAGTGGCCAGTGGACTTTACTTAATTCTTAAAGCTATTCTCTATCAAAATTGGTAGCTGCAACAGCATGTAGACATGCAGCCGTAGTCTTATCTTATCAGCCATAAAGTTAGAGTTCTAAGACTCTGAACGGACAACAATTTCAGGAAAGAATTCCAGAAATACTTTGACATCTTTAGACTACCTTGATACTGATTCCTGTTCAGACAGTACAGATACTGAGGAAAACCCGTTCAGTCCAGTGACCTCGTCTTCCCAAGTTTAACTCACAGTACCACGCAGTACCACTCACAGCATCATGCTCCGTACCATACTTAATCTCAAAAATACATGCCCTCTGTTTGTATCTCCAAGCAACAGGAAACCATCTGCCCGCATTGCTCCTTACTTGAACGTTATATTTCCAAACGTCCCAGAACGAGCAAAGCAAAACAATATTCTACTCGCGACCAAAGAAATCCACTGGCTGGAATATTATGTCGACGAGTTTGACTCTTATTGTAAGGACTATGACGTGACAATCTTAGTTGACGGAGGAGCATCTATTGAAGATCAGATTCATTGTCTTGCAACCAAGCTTGACCTGAAGTATCGTTGTGTTCGTCCGATATGGGATAGTTATATGATTCTTATAAGGTCACGCACCCGCATCCATGCTGGAGACCAACTGCGACACAATATAAGAGCATCTGGGCAGTTTAAATATTGGAAAAAACTCGACGATATGTGGTGGCCAGCCGAAATAAAGTCAGGACCAGTTTGCACCTTTTTTGACCGTTCCCCACAATTGAGACCTCAAGGTACAAAAGTAACTAGGGATATGGTTTGCAAGTTCAAAGTGTGTGATGAAGGGTCTAAACTTGCTTGGAGTGACAGAATTTGTGAAGCACTTGGTATGTTCCCAGCCCCCAGTTTTGCCATTGACTGTTCAACTTCTTACGACTATCGAAAGCTGTTTTACGAGTGTATAGTATGGATCGTGGGAGCCCTCATCCAAGTCAACACAGTCGTAGGAGTCAATAGTTGCCCTGACACGTACTCAGTGGACATACTTAATTTCGATCTGACCGTGAACAGGATGATGGAGTTGGCACGCGATTTGGAGGGCGAACAGCACGCAGAAAAAAGAGCAGCGCTGTACCAGGTGACATGCATGAAGTCCAGCGTCCAAATTTTGCAGCTCAAACTGTTGCACTATCTGTGCACCCAGGACGTGAATGATGAGCGATTAACCCAACAGGACGTTGATAACGTTAACCTATTTCTTCAAGAGGATATCGAACGAGCTAGGGAGCTTTGTCCAATTCTTGGGATTCGTCCACTAGAGTTGTCTCGATTCCCTCATATTAGCATTGACGAGTTCAATCCGTTCCTTGATGATATCATGGCCGAAATAAAGTACTATGAAAAGGTGTTGACTGAACTTGACGATTTCAAACTCCAGATGTGTCCTCAAGAAGCCATCGCTCAGTGCGCACACCTACTCATGTCTCATACACAACCACTGACGTTTGGTCCCATATCATATAACTTTACTCCTCCCCCGGGAGTAGAAGTGAAAATTCCCGTCAGAGCTCTTGTAGGCATTGGAAATGGGTACGTGGAAATGTCCTCGGATGATCTAAGAAGCTATCTGTGTGGATTTACTCAGGGATTTACTCCGCAACAAAGAATTGAACACCAGACTTATGAGTACTCTCCAATCCCCTTGGAGTGGATTAATGATCCAAGTCGTTTGGCGGCGGAAAGAGGCATCCCAGTGGAGCAAATGAACTCGGCCAACTATAACTCCAGAACGACACTTTCTGGGAAAATCAAGTTTCACTACCTAACGAACAAAGCACTTGAGAATATTCTGCAAACTCCGAACGATTTCAATATCAATGATGACGCTAGTCGTAAACATGCCATTTGGACACTAATTCGAAATCAAGTCAATGCAAATGGTCAGCAGGAATGAACTTTAGGGTGTAGCATAATCACCTAATAAACTGTTAAGAACACTATCAGACCATCCTGAGATCACACTAATATAAGGCCGTATAGTTACCGACAGTGAAGCGGAATGGTCTATTTACCCCGACAACAATAGTACCATCGGGCCGTATAGTGTCGAATTACCGCGACATAATAAGTGTAGCCTCACCCGCCACCTTATCTCCTGTACATTGGCAACTGGCAGTGAGCCAACGCATATTCACCCCATATTACCTATTCCATGTCGCTATTTTTCAAGTCTCCTTTGGACATCGAGATCCGATTGGATGGCCAGGACACGCGACAACATGTCGATGTCCGTAAGGTGTCTCCATCTGGGGGAGAGGCTCGCCATGAGTCGGTGCCGCTGTATTTTGACGGAGAAACAGTCAAGGGCACAGTGACAGTGCGCCCTAGAGATGGCAAACGTCTAGAGCATTCGGGAATTAAAGTCCAATTTGTAGGAGCCATTGAGGTGAGCCCAGCATTAGGGGGTTCTGCTCACAATCAGAACGACGGAGCATTTGTGTCGCTTGTTCAGGAGCTGGCAGCGCCTGCTGAATTGCGACACCCAGAAACGTTTCCTTTTGAGTTTAAAAACGTCGAGAAACCACACGAGTCATATTCAGGAACTAATGTACGGTTACGGTACTGTGTACGAGTGACTGTTCTTCGTCGAATGGCCGATGTGATTCGCGAAAAGGACATCTGGGTCCATTCTAACAAAAAGATTGTCCCCAACGACGCCGTCGGGGCAATCAAGATGGACGTGGGAATTGAAGACTGTCTTCATATTGAATTTGAGTATTCAAAGTCCCGGTACCATCTTAAAGACGTGATTGTAGGGCGCATCTACTTTTTATTAGTACGGTTAAAGATCAAACATATGGAGCTGTCACTGATTCGGCGGGAAACGGTGGGATCTCCTCCTAATCAGCATTCTGATTCTGAGACTCTGGTGAGGTTTGAAATCATGGACGGAGCGCCAGTTCGAGGAGAAACAATTCCCATTCGCCTGTTCCTGGGCGGATTTGACCTGACCCCTACCTTCCGAGACGTGAACAAGAAGTTTTCCACTCGAACGTTTTTGTCGCTGGTGCTCATAGACGAAGATGCAAGGCGATACTTTAAACAGTCTGAGATTATTTTGTACCGACAGTAGATGTATTATTCAAAATTGACTGATCACAACAAAAAATGTTTTTACATGTTAGTACAGGATGCTACTTGTAATGAGTTTTCATATGCTTTGCGAGATTGGAGCTCTCAGAGAACCGCTTGTTGCAGCCAGGGAATTTGCATTTTAGAGGCTTTTCTCCGGTATGAGTCCTCATGTGCACAGTCAGAGCGGTGCTGGCAGCAAATGTCTTTCCGCAAATCTTGCAAGCGTAGGGTCGTTCTCCAGAGTGAATGCGCTTGTGTTGCTTCAGAACCACTTCTTCAGCAAAAGAGCTGCCGCAGACATCGCACACAAATGGTCGATATCGAGTGTGAGTTTGTAAATGGCGAATGATTTTCTGTTTCTGTTTGAATGGACGTCCGCTTCGCTCGCAACCGTGCCACATGCAGCAATACTCTTTTTTGCCAGACCCAGCGTGGTCTGAGACCAAGTGGTCGGACAGCTCTTTTGCACTCTCAAATACCTGATTACAGGTCTCACCGTCGACGCATTGCCAAAGGCATCTGTGACAATCGCCGGCAACGGCAAGGTCTCGAGGTGGTGATAATGGTGAAATGTTGGAAGATGGAGTAGTAGTAGATACTGGCGACATGGAGGAGTCGAGAAGAGAATGGTCAGTCTTCATGTGAGCAACAATATCCTGATATGCCGAGGACTCGTATTTACAAGAGTTCCATTCGCATTGATAAGGGCTCACGTAGGCGGGAGTGAGCATTCCTGGCCCGCCGGGGCCCTGAGGATAAATGTGTTTTCGCAGCAAATGGTCATCAAGAGTGGGTTGATCGTTGAAAGTGAACCCACAGCTATCCCAGTGACACTGCAAAATGTGCTGTGGGGTTAGTGCATTATCAGGGCTACCATTATAAGTATTGCCAGAGTTCATGTACGGTATTGACAGGCCGACATCTGATACCGAAGTTGCTGTGGATGAATTTGAAGATGCTGTTAACGCCGAGGAAGAAGATGACGAAGTAGTTGATGTTTGGACTGGATGACATGCAGCATCGTGTTTGCAGGATTGATGTGGCAGATGGCCAGATGCTTCAATATGGTCTTTTTTAATGTGAAATAATAAATCATCCAAAACGTTGACGTTAGTATGGCATGCATCCCAGTGACAGGAGAACCCCGAGTCCATACCTACGGGCTCGGAAGGCAAATGAGCAGACTTTAGATGGTTATCAAGGTCCACATGCGATGAAAATCTAAATTCATGGCCATCCGTATGATCGTCCCAGTGACAGTACAGAGCGTCAAACATGTCCGCGGCAGAGTATCCTGGGAGCGAATCTGACAGCTGCTGGTCCTGATTAAATGAAGCCATCTGACCATAGTTGTAATGACAGTCATATTCGCCATGTTGTACCTGACAAGAGCCACTACTGGAACTATCTCCAGAGCCATGACTATGTCCATGATCATGACCATGACTATGACTATGACCAGTGCCCGGCAACATTTCTGAATGCTCTACCTTGCGACGCTTGACATTATCCCGGGAATATGAAAACTTTGGCCGTCCTAGCGATACTGGCGGGGTATGGAAAATGTCCTTTGCATTGTGATCCCGCTTAGCGGTATCGCACTCGCGACATGAATCGCACTCTTCGCATCCTTGGCTCACAAAGTTAAAGCACTCGCCATTGCGGCACACTCCACACGGGTCCACACATTCGTCCTTACACACTTCCTCGCAGTTGTCCTTACAGTCGGCACAGTCGTTATAGTCGCCCTTACAGTTAACACAACTGCTACAGTCCTCACTATAATCCGTCTGGGACTCGATCTGCTTCGGTAAATCGGTAATCGTAGCTTGTACGAGCATGATCCATCAAGATGGCAGTAATGAGGGGGTCAACAGGAGATGGGGGTGTAGATCTGAAATATCAAAAAAACTCTCCAGTAAGTGTTTACATCCAATAGAAAAGATTTCGGTTACTCTTGACAGGGTCCTGACCTTGGTGGTTATCAATGCTCGGGCCCAGCACCTTGAAGGTTACAAAAAATAGTCGGCACGTGCGGAGCCGTGCGACTAATGCAAGATAATTATTACAATCGATAGAGATAAGAAATAATCAAATAGAATAGATGAATATGAAACAGATGCTCTATTAGATTTTGTTGTGGGCGTACATTTCATGATGCCAATGCAAATTAAAAAGGCTCAGGGTCATCCAAGAGGGGAGGATAGTACTTTTTCATGAGGTCGGCCAGCTTAGCCTTGATGTTGGCGGCCTGAGAATGGTCATTCTTGTCCAGGGCGTCCAACTGATCGTACAGTTCCTGCTCTCTCACTCGGAGCTCTGTTACCTCTTTTGTGTTTTCGTAGTATTCGTAAATACCATCGTCATTGCATGCTCCGTACTTTGTGAGGTGGCCGTTGGAATCAAACTTCTTCTTCTTGATCTGAAACTTTGCGCACTTTTCCTGCTTGACCCACAGGCGGAGATCCTGGTTGAACTTCCACTCGTTGAATTTAGGCTTCTTGATCTTCTCGTTGTACTCGGACACCAGAACCTTGCTCACATCGTTGGGCACGTATACTGGTACTCCCTCGTACATTGCCATTCGAGCGGGGGAAAGCTCACCAATGTCGTAGTAATGAGGACTCTTGCAGTTGACCTCGGTTCGTCCCTGGTCCTTTCCATGCTTAGGGTCAGTGTAAGCTAATCCGGTAATGTCAATATAGATGCCAGATCGAATGTCAATAAATCGAGCGTCAATGACATTGTTGTTATTGGACTTGACCTTGCCATTGGGACGGTCAACGTACCAAGGAGACACGTCAATAAAGTAGCGACCGTTACCTTCCTTGGGATCCTGTACGATCAGGGTCTGGTTGTACTTGCGGGCAGAGCGATCGAGCTCCATAATGGGCATCTGCACATCGTTATCAGCATCCCAGGGCATGGCCATACCATCCCAGTAGTAGCCAATAAGCGAACCATGGGCAATCAACGACAGAATGTTCTCCTTTTCAGAGAACTTTGACCACGCCCGCATAAGATGGTGCATGAACTCCTCATGTTTGGTACCACGGCGAACCTTGTTGAAGAACCGCCAGTCGTAATGGATTCCCAATGCGCTACGGTCATTCTTAAGGGGCACTTCGTAGAAATACTTTGGCGAGCTCTTAACGTTGTCAAGAGCCCAATTGACTAACTCGGCATGCTTTTTCTGTTCCTCGGTCATGTCCTCGGTCACGTTTGTAATCATGTCCACATCGAACTTGAAAAGGTCGAGAGGCATGTCCACCAGCATTCTATCGGCATAATCCTTGGACTTGAATTCGGGGAACAGAGAGTCGAAGGTGGACTTTGCCGATTGAGCAGAAGCAGTCGAGGTGACCGAATTAGACAGTTTGGTCTGATCTTTCTCCTCCTTCTCCTCCTTCTCCTCCTTCTTGTTGTCCTCTTTGTCGTCTTTATTTTCACCATCTCGCTTTTCCTTGTCTTCTTCCTTCTTGTCATCCTTCTTCTCGTCCTTGTTTTCGTCCTTCTTCTCGTCCTTGGCGTCCTCCTCGGCCAGCTTATCGGCCTGTTCTTTCTCGACTCGCTGTCGCTCCAGACGGTCGTACTCGGCCTGGCTAACTACGTTAACTACTCTATCAGTCTCCAAAAAGTAAACCGCCTTAGGAACAGGGGCCTTTTGGCTCAAAAAGTACTTGCCAATGAGAGCATTCTGCTCTTCAGTGCCGGCCTTTCGAGGAGGGGTCTGGATATCCTTGAAAGGATCCTCACCGCTCCATTTAAAAGGCCACAAATTGCTAGTCTCGTTGGCATTCTTTGCAACCTTTTGAATCACACTAAGATCGAGCCAGTCGTTCCAATCAAACACCTGGACATCGGAGGGGTTTGCCAGCATGGCCTTTGGAGCGGCCCGAGGGTCAAACCTTGACGAGTCAGATTTGGAAAATGGGAGGTGATTGTACAGATCTTTGCTAAACGGATGATACTGGCCCGTAAACATGTACAGGCTAGTGGCAGCAATAAGATATACCACCGTGACAATGACAAACAGCTTGCCCATGATAGAATGTCGCATCATGCCCATAGGACGAATAATATAATGCGCCACTAGGTTAGGAATGAACATGAGGACGTTTATCAGCATTCGGAACACTCGCTTCAGCCCCGATGAGTGTTGAGCATTGTGACCATCTTCAGAGCGGTCTTCGCGCTTCTGAGCGTCCATGATGGTTCTATTCGAGGGGTATCAAGGTATCAAAAGACACGCTCAAGATGCAAACAATAAATCGACAAATCAATAGTAATAACCCTCTCGTCCTATACAAGAAACAAAAAACAAAAAAATTTCTCTGGTCAGCAACGTCAACACACGTACGTCACCAGCAGGGCGGTGTAGTTTGGCACGAGGAGGCTAGGTGGCTATAATTCCGTCTGGCTTTACGCTCAACTATGCTTTTTACTGCCACTTTTGTATTTTCACACCAACCGCAATACAAACAGACTTTGAATCTGTGACAAACTTCCTTCCTTCGTTATATATCGGAAATACGACCGGTTGTTTCAAGCTTGGCCAGTGAGGTCACACGATTAAAAGGGGAATTTATGCATTTGGGCACAGATCAAAAAAATACTTCGAAAAAGAAAACAACAAAAAAGGGAAAAAAGAAACGAAAGGGGAAAAAATGGAACAATACATATCAGCAGTAACATTGTAGGGAGAATTGCGAGAGCATCAGGGCAAGAACAGGAATGTATACGGAATAGCCAGGTCAGTGTGTCGTTACGTTAGCAGCACCGTTTCGGCCTCAGGGTGCTATTGTTAGCTCATTGTGCTATTATTTTAACCCGCACTTTGACAAGTGAGGGGATAGCTGTCTCAGGTGATTATTCACAGTCCCCGCTACCGGTTAGGTAAGGATGCGTTAGGGACTGCCCTATTGCGGCTATCTAGTTACTAATCTAGGGACGATGCTGACACTCCAGCCGCAGAGCGATCAATGTGTCTCAGCCAAGACTCGGAGATGATTTAAACAAACCGCCGTTACCGATGGTAAATTTGGCAGCATTGGACCGCCATTTAGCAAGGAGTAGCTGATATTACATACAACGACAGCTGGACAGCGTCTTGTTCACCTTATTTCGATTACACGTGGAGAGCGTTGACTACACAATAAGAATTACTCC
This sequence comes from Blastobotrys raffinosifermentans, assembly GCA_003705705.2. NCBI lineage: Eukaryota > Fungi > Ascomycota > Dipodascomycetes > Dipodascales > Trichomonascaceae > Blastobotrys > Blastobotrys raffinosifermentans. Next base: position 109,510 of record PPJH02000012.1, read on the forward strand.
TGCATGGTGGGACCTGGATGCCTGTGCCAACTTACGTACCCCTGGATGAATCGGTCTGTGACCTCTTCCCAAATTAGAAGTGCTCGCGCCGGAGAAGATACATAATGAAGCGCCTCACACTGAAAAAAGGACAGATTGACAGCGTTGCCGGATTCCGAAAAAAGCCCTGAACCAGAAGGTTATTTGGGACATGGGGTGACTGTCGGCCATGGTCAAGTATCCGCGCAAGAGCTCCGAGCACAGGCGACCACCACTCGGCCCAGCTAGCCAAGCAACTGTAAGACAGATGGACAGTGAGACAAAAAAATCCTGGACAAGGTACCAAGGCGGGAGGCAGTAGATAACAAAGGTGGGAAGGGTGCAGGATTGGGCAGCACACAGCACCAATAACAACCGGCGTTTACACCGTGGTTACACGTTAGTGGTAACTTTACGAGCCCGGGGTCTGGGAATTTGATACGCCCTGCTGGATTCGAAACAACGACCTCTCCCTGCCATGATTATGACCCACTACTAAAGGTCGCCCGGCGGGCGCGCGCGACTGACTGATCATAACATAATAACAGGTAACACACCACCGCTTACATTAGATACCAGAATGAAGGTGTGCGTTTTTTGCGGATCGGCACCAGGAAACGACCCTGAATACATCAAGGCTGCAGACCGCCTTGGAGAACTGTTTGTGCAAAACGGTTGGGGTCTGGTGTATGGAGGAGGAACTTCCGGGTACGTGTTAAATGTTCCTATTATGGCGGTAAGCAGCTAACATGTAGAGTTATGGGCGCCGTTGCAAAGGCAACTGCTACTCGAGGCGGCAAAGTCGAGGGAATCATTCCAAAGGCGTTAATCGACCGAGAACAAGGCGGCGTTCACCCCGACGAAGCTCAATTTGGCAAGACTACGGTTGTCCATGATATGCATACTCGTAAGAGGCTAATGGGCCAGCAGGCGGACGCGTTTGTGGCCTTGCCGGGAGGATACGGAACTGCCGAGGAGTTGTTTGAGGTCATTACTTGGAACCAGCTTGGAATCCATTCTCGTCCCATTGTCATTTTGAACATTGGCGGCTTCTACGACGGTCTTGTGCAATGGATCGACAATGCTGTCCAGTCTGGGTTCATCTCCAGTTCCAATCGTAAGATTGTGGTATCAGCGTCCACTGCCGAGGAGGTTATTGAAAAGATTGTCAATTACGAGATTCCCGACGGTCGACTGAACTTGGACTGGAGCGCTCAGACTCCTAAGAAAGACTCTGACCAATGAATACACTTGTAGACTATAGACCCATTATTTTTATTAGCTAAGCTACTATCAGCTGCTATAAACTACCAACAGCAATAGTGACCGGCTTGCAATAGTGACAGGCTTGCAATAGTGACCCTAGCTACATGTTCCTTTGTTCTAATCCGCCCTCATCTCCCGGAAGAACTTTTATCTACTGCACTGGGGTCTTATCTTATCGCCCAATCTGCACGGCTCGCATGTTGGCTTTCATTAGCGGACCTGTCGATTTCGTCCTCGATACCTCTGCTAACATACTGCTCTCGTAATATCTCCTCCATTCACCTATCCATCCTTCCGCGACTACTAGATTGCTCCAATCCTCCTATTGGCCCTGACAAAATTCTGCCTGCTTACCGCCCTAGAACCATTGTCCGCATTTCCCCCAACAAGCACGTGATCCCCACCAGGTGCGCAAGCTTCGAGATCGCTCTTCACTGACTGTGCCATCAACTAATTGTAGGACACAGCGATGAACCCGTTTGATGTAGATTACACAAACAGGGACCATCTGGTCGACTTTGAACGAGCTTTGCACGAAGATGAGGCTTCCCATATTATATCGGTAAACGACTGGGCTCCAGTGCATGCTCCTCTCAAGCGACGGTTGAGACGCAAGCCGACAGATTCGGATCCTGGGACAGGATTAGGATACACTTTGCTTAGATGGCCTATTCTGGTGGCAATTGCGCTGTGGCTGGCCCTGTTAGCATTTGTGTACGCCATAGTGAGGTTTTGGGTCGCTCTGTTTGAGTACTTTGTTACCTGGCGAGGACCCCGGCGCAATCTTCGTGAAAAGCTACGCAGCGCTCGTAGTTACGAGGAATGGATTAGTGCTGCCAAAGTTCTTGATGACCATCTAGGAAATACTTCTTGGAAGCACAACCCAAAGTTCTCTCGATACGACTACCGTACTATTGATCGCATCACTAACTCACTGCGGCAACTGCGAAACCAGAACAAGGCCGAGGAGGTTGGCTCTATTCTACAAGGATGCGTCAAGCACAACTTTGCTGGAACTCAGGGCCAACCTTTGTACTCTCAGTGCTACTATGGCACAAAGGACCTGGTAGAGGAGTTCAATTCTGAAATTGTGAAATCGCTCGATTACCTGGCAACCCATCCAGACCTGAGTCCTCAATCTAGACGTCTTTTGTTCAAAATGTTTTCCAAGAATTTTGGAAAGACGGCATTGTGCCTCTCTGGAGGGGCAACATTTGCCTATAGACATTTCGGAGTTGTTAAAGCGCTCTTGGAACAGGGCTTGCTGCCTAATATTATTTCTGGTACTTCTGGCGGAGGATTGGTAGCTGCGCTAGTTGGTACCAGAACAAATAGTGAACTCCGTGAGCTTCTCACTCCTCAACTGGCCGACAAGATCACCGCCTGCTGGGAAAAGTTCCCAAAATGGGTTTATAGATTCTACAGCACCGGCGCTCGATTCGATGCCGTCGACTGGGCTGAACGGTCTTGCTGGTTTACACTAGGAAGCCTGACTTTTAGAGAGGCCTACGATCGAACTGGAAAGATCCTCAACATTTCCACTGTTCCTGCTGACCCTAATTCCCCTTCAATCCTCTGCAATTACATTACTTCTCCCGACTGTGTCATCTGGTCGGCTTTACTTGCTTCTGCTGCAGTACCGGGAATTCTGAACCCAGTGGTGCTCATGATGAAGACGAAAAAGGGCAATCTGGTACCTTACAGCTTTGGTAACAAGTGGAAGGATGGTTCTCTCCGAACTGATATTCCTGTCCACGCACTCAACGTGTACTTTAACGTCAACTTCACCATCGTGTCCCAGGTCAACCCTCACATTTCTCTGTTCATGTATGCCCCGCGGGGAACTGTGGGTAGGCCAGTATCTCACCGTCAGGGTAAAGGCTGGCGAGGTGGGTTCCTAGGCTCAGCTTTGGAAGACATGCTGAAGCTGGAAATTCGTAAATGGCTCAAACTCATGAAAAACCTTAGTCTTATGCCACGGTTTTTCAATCAAGATTGGTCTTCAGTATGGCTTCAAACGTTCGAGGGATCCGTCACCTTGTGGCCAAGGATCAGGCTAAAGGACTTTTATTATATTCTGTCTGATCCCACTCGGGAACAAATGGAAACCATGATCATTAGTGGACAGCGATGCACATTCCCAAAGCTCTTGTTCATCAAGCACCAAGTCAACATAGAGCGGGCAATTGACCGTGGAAGAAAGCACAATGCAAAAGCCAGGGAGGAAAATGGTCCCCAGCTTAGACGGGTAAACCCATTCCTGCACGACTTGGATGACCGTGTATACCATTCCAGCTCTAGCGTGGACCCTCGCGAGTTTCAGGATGATCACGATGATGAAGACGACGACAGCACTGATTCTAGCATGTAACATTATTATTACTAACCATTCTTTGTGTGTAGAAAACAGAATAACATTATTACTATTATTTAAATGGAGCCTTGATGGGGTCAATAACAGTACCCTGTTTGACGATAACCCGGGGCTTTGTGAGTTTCTGATGAGTGGCCTTTGAGGCCCATTCCTGGCCCATTGGCATGCGAAGAGACAGCTCATACTGTTCCCGATTCTCGTATGGGAATGGAACAGCAGAAGAAGTATACTTGGAAAGCTTTTTGTTAACCTTTTCGTTAATAATAACATTCTGAAGCTTAGCATCCTTGCGCTTCTCAGGCTTGATACCGTCAACCTTCTTGGTAAACTTCTTGCGCCGCTTGGTTCCAACTCCACCCCAAGATCCCCATCCAGGAATTGTAACGTCAACTTCCTTATCACCTTCATCGGCAACTCTGCGACGCTTTTCTTCCTGGAATTCATCTACAACATCATCCCCTGCAAAGGCACGCTTGACAAGGTCCTTCTGCTCAAAAGACATCAGCTTCTTAGAACGAACCATTGAGGCATCAGATGTGGACGCTTCTTGCTCCCCATCCGAGCCAAGCGCATCAACCATTTGAAGAGTCTCATTCATGTCCAGCATGACATTGTCAGAGTTTGTAGTAGCAGAAGACTTGCCTCGCTGCTTTTTGACCTTCTGCTGATTCTTCTCGGTCTTTGAGCTTTGGCCATCTACAACTGAAGTCTTGCTCTTCTTCTGCACTGGACCGCTATCATCCAACTCCGCCCATGGGTTCTCTTCCTCCTCTTCGCCATCATTATCTTTACTAGAAGACTTTGATTTGGATGGAGGAAGAGACTCTGAAGCATCTGAAGCGGTCACTCTGGTGGACTTTGCGTGTGCCTTGGATAGACGTGACTTGACTGAATCTTCTTCGTCTTCCAATTGATCTTCGCGGGCTTGCTGAAGGGCCTCAACTACCTCCTCCTGAACGTCAGCAGTACCAGGCTTGAAAGTTCTACGGCCTGCGTTGATGATTGTATTAGTAGCACCATTCGAATTCTCGAGCTCTTCAAATCCAGTAAAATCACCATTTCGCAGAGCTTCCATGTCCTCCTGGTTCTGACGCTTCTTAGCAGCCTCGGCATCTTGCATGAACTTCATTCCCAGAATTCCTTTTCTGTTCTCATTGTCGCTACCGTCATTATCAGAGTCGTCTTCTTGGTTGAGGAAGGCAGTGTCATCCTGACTTTCTGAGTCACTGCCATGGATCTTTTTACGCAAGTCTTCACCACGACGGAGCATTTCTTCCATCTCCGCGCGGGTCTCTTGATCCTTTGTGAATCCCTGGGAAACCATGCGACGGGCCCATTTTCCAGTGTTTTTATGCTTGAGACTCATGCGCTCCTGAGCTCGTCTACGATCGTGATCCTCGTCATCTTCGTCCTCAGACTCGTTTAATGCCTGTAATCTTTCTCGTTCTCGCTTGTGGATCTTTCGGTACTGCTTGGACTTGATCTTTTTAATTCGCTTTGCCTTTTGTTCTTCACGGAAAAGCAACTCTCTCATTAAACGCAGCTCATTTCTTCTCTTCTTTACCTCTTCCATAGACAGTTTTGAGGGGGCGAGCTCTTCAAAGGTTGACAGAGACTTTTCGTCAGCCAATGCCGACTGTTCAAGAAGGTTCTGAACTTTACTCTCAAGCTCAGTGGAGGGCTTGACTTCAGAATGAGGAGTGGGCTTTTGCACCTGAGGAGGGGCGTTAATGGGGAATTGCAGGTGTTCTGCTTCACGGTTGGCCTTAATTGTGTCGTTCCATTTGTCCAGTTCCTCCTTTGCCAGACCAAATGCAGCAGTTCTATCGTGGCGTTGCTGGATTCTCTTTGGCAGGGGAATGGACAGAGACTTTCCAGTGTTGGTATCGATCATAGGATCTGGCACCGAAGAAGTCAGGTCTGCCAAAGACAACTTTTGGCCGCCTGTGGGTAGAGCAAACTCGCTTTCCTGAGCATTATTTATCTGAAGACGCTGCTTTTTGGATGGAAGAGATTGGTCCATGGCATTGATCTTTGCTCGCAGCTTATTCAATTGCTCTTCATCGGCTACATCGTCGTCTTCGTCTGACAGTGACAGTTCACTCTGGTTGTCGTCATCATCATCGCTTTCTCCATCGTCACCGTCCGAGGAGGACGCATTGTCCTGATCATCTCTATCCCAGATTTCAGACAGTGGCACTAGTTCAGACTCATCGATGCTATCATATTCTTCGTCGTCGCTTTGGTCGTTTGATCTCTTGTTCTGCCTGTTCTTTCTATCATGGGATGCCAAAAAGTCTAGTTCATCTTCATCAGATCCGAATGCCTCGTCACTATCGATTTCCTCGTCGTCTTCTGGACGCACTTCGCCACTGAGATAATCTCTCTTTGAACCGTCGTTGTCTTCTCCTTCTGAAATGTCAATTTTGCCGAAAGGAGCATCATCCTCTTCTTCCTCAGCAATGTCAAAAGCGTTTAGAGCATTCTGAGTATGCTTAACCCTGCTGTTTTTGGGCTCCTGGGACTTGCGACCCCTTTTGCCAGATTTTTGTGGCATTGCGCGCAACTTTGTTTTATCAACCGACGCTGGTTATCGAGTCGACGATTTTTCAATTTTATATTTTTTATTTTTTTTTTTTTTTTTACAAACTGGATATCTGGGTTAGGGTTGCGTTATCAAGAATAAAACGGTGATGCTCTAGCCGTATGTATATCAATAGCATCTTTGCAGCCGCCGGTTAGAGCAATTGCGGACGAGCACTACGGTGAAGAAAGTAAACGAAAGGAAGTGTACAAACTGAGGGAATATTTGCATAGCGGTTAGATCAATTCGCAATCTAACTAATTGTGCGACGAGCAATGGCATAATTGGAGCTGGAGTTGGCAACACTGGACCACTACTACTGCGGACGGCAGCCGCATGCGACATATTTTCCCTGCTCGCCACAGTATCACCACAATTACCATAACCAAACAGTATCTTGCAAGGAGAGGTCCTTAACAATGTTGCTCACGTTGAAGGATTTTAAGCAGCAAAAGTGGACCATTGAGATTGAGCCCAGTGAGACGGTAAGTGCGAATGAATTGTTTTAAGGCAAGATGAAATTGAAGTGTGTACTAACTGGCTAGGTCCTGGCACTCAAGGAGAAGAACGCCCAAGAAAAGGGATGGGAGGCAAGCCTGCAAAAGCTCATCTTCTCGGGAAAGGTTTTACAGGATGACCGAACTCTGGAATCATACAACATCAAGGAGAAGGATTTCATAATCTGCATGGTGTCCAAGCCAAAGAAGCCAGCGCAGTCCAGCGAGTCCTCAAAGGCGGCCAACACACCAGAGCCTTCGACACCGGCTCGCGCTCCTCCTACCGCATCTACCAATGCCCCCGGTCCAGTAGCATCGGGTGCCACTGGTGCCACTGCTGGCGCTGCTGAGGCGGCCACCCCTACTGCTCCACAGTCTTCTGCTCAGCCTGCATCGTTCAATGATCCCAGTGCATTTGCGGTGGGATCTCAGCGAGAGTCGGCTATTAACAATATTGTAGAGATGGGGTACCCTCGAGATCAGGTTGAGGTGGCTATGCGAGCTGCGTTCAACAATCCCGACCGAGCGGTCGAGTACTTGCTGACCGGAATTCCTGAGAATGTGCGACCACCACAACAGCAGGAAGGTGCTGAAGGCGCTGCTGAGGGCCAGCAGGCCGGCGAGGGCGAAGATATTGAGATTGAGCACGAGGGAGAAGACGCTGAGCAGGGTGCTGGTGACAATGAAGAAGGTGCTGGTGAGGATGTCAACTTGTTTGATGCTGCCGCTGCCGCTGCCCAGGGCCGTGGAGCCGGTGCCCAGGGAGGAGCTGGCGCAGGAGCCGGTGCAGGAGCTGGAGGAGCCGACCTATCTTTCCTTCAGCATCACCCTCAGTTCCAGCAGATGCGTGAGCTGATCCGCCAGCAGCCCCAGATGCTGGAAGTGATCATTCAGCAGCTGGCGGCCGCCAACCCTCAATTGGCCCAGCTGATTGCCAGCAACCCTGAAGGCTTCATCAACCTTCTGCGTGGACCTGAAGATGAAGAGGGCGGCGAGCTGCCTCCTGGCGTGACCCAGATTCAGGTTACTCCCGAGGAGAACGATGCCATTGAGCGCTTGGTGGCTCTAGGATTTAGTCGAGATATTGTCATTCAGGCGTACTTTGCGTGCGACAAGAATGAGGAGGTAGCGGCCAACTATTTGTTTGAGCACGGCCACGATGATGACGAGTAGGTAATGGACTATTCCTAGATGCGTACAACTAGATCCATTAGACCTTGCCTAATATGCCTAGTATGCCTAATATCTGCCTGATAGCTTTAGACGTCATGTCCTACTACTTGTTCGACCCAGTGGGAATATATTGTCTCTACGAATCACCGATCTATGGTGCACGCGTAGTTAGTAGATAGTTTGTAGAAAATTGCAACTATTAGTGCTTATTACACTATTAGAGATTACAATTATTAGTGCTAGTATTGCAACATTGCAACCATTAAAGAATATTGCAGACAACAGTCGTAATTATATTATATTAGATTAAAATGTGCGTTTGGGCAATGCACCATGTGGTAAATGATTGTGGTAGATGATTATAGATGGTCAAGATTGTAAACTAGAGAGGAATCCTTGCTCCATTCGTCAGGCAAGGGAGCATTTCCAGGGCGAACAACCAACGTGGCCTGCCAGTTGGCTCCTCGGGCAGCCTGGATCTCCAGTGGATTGTCTGAGAAGAACATGATCGATTGCGCAGGCACTCCAACCTTTTCAGCAATCAGTCGGTACGAAGCCTGGTCGGTCTTGGGTCCGGCATTGACAGTGTCAAAGTAATCCTCAAACGTTGGAGTCACATCGGATGGATCAGAGTCACAATGGGAAAACAGCAGCTTCTGAGCAGGCACGGATCCCGACGAGTAAATGAAAATTGGAATTGACTGCTCTCGCAACCGTCTGAATGCCGCCAGTGCGTCGGCGTACACGGGGGCCTTGATCTCTCCACACTCGTATCCAAACTTCCACAGGTAACCCTGCAAAGACTTTAGATATGGAGCCTTGACGTCCCGAGCAGTCAGGTCATCAATGTGATTTAACAGCGCCTCGGCCGAACCGGCGTACTCGTCAGGGAACTCTCGCAAATATGGCACAATTGGATCCTCTTGTTCACCGGTCAAAGGAAACTTGACTGCCGGAACAAGCTCGTGCACCTTCATCAATGCATACGGAAACAGCGTATCCTTGACAAACGAGATCGGACACACCGTACCCTCAATATCAAACACGGCCGCTCTCATTTTTTTGTTGTTCTTTGACGACGTTGGACAACGTTGGCAACGGTTGACAACGGTTTTGTTCGATATAATTTAAACGGCCCCAGTCAAAGTTAACAGCGGTAAGCGACCACCACCGCCATGTTCACTGCCGGCTCTCGCTAATCGTTCCAATCCCCTTCGTTCCTTGCTACCCATCACGATCGATCTCAATCAAAACGTATAGGGGCTTCAATCAGACGCCTTTAAGCCAGCCCAGCCAACCCACATTGCCGATCGCAGCGCTGTCGCTGTTGAGGACATTTGCTCCCGGGTCCTCGGCAAAACAATACCCCAACCACTACGAAAAAAAGGCTGGACCGAAGGGTAATAACCTTGTCAACCGGTGTGTATCACGTGATTCCCGAACGACCCGAAATTGGCCGCTCCCCCTCTCTGCTGTAGGCCGCCAAGAAACAGGCACAAACGGTTGCTGCTGAGCGTTGTTGAGCGCCATCGTCGTTTCCATTTTCAAGGCTTGTCTATTGTTTTGCTGTATATTCTCCCCTGTACTGCAAGCACCTGCGTGAACCCGGCATAGCTGTCGCAACAACCATACCCCTTGCCAGTGGCCCCCTGCTTTGATCTCCCCTTGTTGGTTGCACATTTCATCTCGCAGCCGTGCCTCTCCCTTGTTTTTTCAGCCCTGCGGGACTAAGTTTTATCTGTCAAACGAACGGCGACCGGACCCAATCCATCCATTTTCAGGTCTAGCGACCGTTACAACGGTCTTGGGATAGTGGTAATCGTTTGCTTGCGAGTTAGTATTTTGGCATCTTTTTGTTGGCCGGCGTGCGCGAGACCAGTTTTGGGTACTTTGTTTTGTGTTGAACCCCATTTTGTCATCCTTTCTGGTGTGGACCTGTCGTGCATTACCTAAGATCTTCAGGCCCTTAATAATTTTTCTTTCCTGGTCTTTCTTCCAACCACCATTTTGTTGTCTTTTTGTTCTTTTTGTGGGAGGAGGAACGATTTTTTTCAACTAATTTTTGTTCTAGTGCTGTTGACGGTGGTCTTGTCCCGCCCCCCGCTGTCGTAGTATTTTTTTTCTCCCTTTTGTAGACCGGAGAGAGCTGCTATTGCAGCTCGGTGAGAAAAAACGACTATCCTGAACACGTCAAACAGCTCGTCGTCCCCGCGAAGGGGACCGTGGTCCCCCGCTGAGGACCAGCGGTTGCTGGCCCTTATTGAGGATCATGGCCCTTCCAACTGGGTACGAATCTCTCAGATGCTGGCCACGAGAACCCCTAAACAATGTCGGGAACGGTACCATCAGAACCTAAAGCCTAGTCTTAATCACGAACCTATTACCGACGAAGAAGGGTTGTATATCGAGCAGCTGGTGGCTCAGTACGGTAAAAAGTGGGCTGAGATTGCCCGTCACTTAAATGGACGTTCTGATAATGCTGTCAAAAACTGGTGGAATGGCGGCGCCAACCGACGAAGGCGAGCTTCTCTGTCGGTTGACAAGTCAAAGCTTTCAAGCTCACCGCACTCTTCTCCTTCACAAGCTGCCAGCTCCCAGAACGCTCCACCGCCTCCTCCTGGCCAGCAGCATGGCCAGCAGCCTGGGCAACCCCCTCAACCTACCCAACCAGCGCAACCAGTGCAACCAGCGCAGCAACAACAACAACCTATACCCCCACACGTTCAACAACCTATCCACCAGCCCATCCACCAGCCGGGTCAGCCCATGCATCAGCCTTTACAACAGTCTGTTCAACAACCTGGGCAACCGATTCAACAACAACCCCCGCCACCACCACAAACACAAGCGCAACCAACACAACCACCACAGCCCGTTTCTAATGGAGGGCTGCCTTCGTTGCGTCAGTTTGGCCAGCCTTCAATGTATCCTGTTGGTCGGGTATCTCTTCCCAACATTTACTCTGACTCATTTAGCTCTCAAGGTGGCCCTCGTTTCAAGCATCCTTTCCAATCGTCAGCTAACCCTTCAGGTTCAGGACCCAGCGGCCCTGGACCGGCTGCTCCTACTAATAGTGCAAGCGGTGGGGCCCCCGTGGTGTTCAACTCGGCCTACACCTCTGACTCTTCCGGATTCAAGTCTTCGGCTTCCGGTCAGAATGCCCCTGTAGACCCTCACCATCCAGCCCCTGGAGGTTCTCCACGCCCTCACCTCCATACCCATTCACCGTACGGACGAAGGCGACATGAAGAGTTGTCTACTTTCCCTTACTCCAGGCGCATGTCCGCCACCACCACCTCGTCCACCACCGGGTACTCTAGTTCTCGCACATCTTCCATCATCTCCACTGCGTCTGAAAATGACGACCCTTTGCACTCTTTGTCTAAATACTCACTGGCATCGGCATCTTCTTCGCGCCGTAACTCGGCAATTCCTCCTTCATCTTCCGATGTCCTGCCTCCCTTGGCCTCATCTACTCCTGGAGGTCCCTCTCCATCCCCCAGTGCTGGGCCAGCGGCAGGTCATCGTCACACCCCTCCTCCTTTACCTCCCCCTGACTCCCTTAATTTTACTCACCGTCATTCTATCACAGGCTACCCTTCGGCATCTGGGCCTAGCTCTCACCTTGCTGTACCATCCAAGCTGGACCATGTTCAGTTTGCCAGCCAGCCTCAGTCTCCGGCTTCTAAGCCTGTGACTTCAGATACCGTTGTCAAGGATGAGGACGGTTCCAAAAACAATGAGTCCAAGCTCAAGATTTCAAGCCTTTTGTCGTAATCAGACATATAAGGGAGGTCTTGTAGTGAATGATTAATGATGTATGATTAGAACATAAACTAATAAAGTACACTCTTTTTTTGACTAATGTTCTTTAGTTCAGTCCATTGACAGAATATGGTCCGCTCAACAACGTCAGGGGCGCCGCATGCTGAAATTGGCGGCATTATCAACTATCAATAGTCCGAAATGATTGATTTCCATTCTATTTTTCTCCTTTTTACAGTAAATTTCTTACTTTGGATTCTATAGTAGGAGCTATAATCTGCACTCCATTAAATGGCCCTGACTAATTTCTGTACACTCTCAGGTGAACTTTTTCACCTCCCATACCTCAGCAATTCACAGAGCATAAAAGGTGACAATCAACACGCAGTTAATGCTGTACCTTCATATAGTAGTTTACATTCTTTAAGATTGAACTGGTACCATAGGGAATGTCAGAATTGGTGCTGATGCTGATATCATGCTTTGTATGTCCTGGCTGCAGTAAACTGGCAGAGTTCACCATCCAATAGTAGCAATATGACCTCGAAGCAAAGACAGTATAAACCGTCTTTACTGTTTCCCCATGAGCAAATGCACTCAGTAATCTCAATTAGGATCCATAAAATGCTTTCGACTGCAGATTCCTGATGTGTCGAGGAAGTTGAATAATATGGGAACGGGAGAACAATATGCTATGGTACAGAACAATGATATAGAAATATTGATTCTTGACTAGCAAACTGATCGTATGGTACCAACTTTATGGTCATATTGATATCATATTGGATAAGATTACTAACTCCACTGTGGGTTCTACTGCCGGGAGAACCTAAATCACTTAGCCGCAGACAAATTTGAGTTGTTATCTTATCATCAACATGTCCCGCAGAAGAGCGCCTGATGAGGACCAGGACAGTCAGGATGCTGAGGTTATTGGACCGTACGTTTAAGTGATCCCTGAAACGATTTGGCCATAATACTAACAGCAGGCAATCGGCATTGACGTCGTTCCTTCGTGGTGCTGGAATCACCACGCAAGCTCTCCGAGACCGCCGTCGTCGCATCAACGAAGACCCTAACTTGAACGAGGAACCAGCCCCCAGAAGAAGAGGCTCTGAGCCAATAGTGACTCTAAGTGATGAATCTGATGCCCCGGCTGGACCTCAGGATGAAGAAATGGGTGAGGAAGAGGAGTTGCGTCAAGTGGCGCGCCAGAAGCGAGCTCGCAGAGACGCCAGTGGCGGTTCAGATGATGAAAATGATGATGACGAGCTCAACGGTGACTTGCAGGACGGGGGTAGCAAAGTTCCTCGCATCACTGGTCGTCGTGACACTTGTGCGCTTTGTCAAAACAAGTTTACCATCAACGTTTATACCATACAGGATGACGAAGGTAACAACCTGTGCAAGCGTTGTGGTGACATGGTTATCCAACAGAGGAAGGCAAAGGTTCGTAATCAGGGAAATCAGGGAGCAGCAAAAAAGCGTCGAAAAAAGGTCGCAGAAGCTTTATTGGATCGGTCCTTGACAGATACAATGGTCAAGAAGCTCCAGGATGTTTGCCTCGCTACCATTTCAAACTACATTGACGATGTGGAATCATTTGGATACATTGGCACTGATAATATGAACAAGATTGCTCGGATTCTGTCCCGCAACCGCAGGATTAATGCTAAAACTACAAAGCTGTTTTTAGACCCGGCCGTCAAAAAACTGGAACTTTGGGACTGTTCTGAACTACCATCCGAAACGTATGAGCTCATCCCAGCTTACTGCCCTAATCTTGAGACGTTAACTTTGTCTATGTGTGGACAGATTGAAGGTGGAAATCTCATTTTAATGGCAGAAAAGTTGGAGAAATTGGAACATCTTTACTTGGATGGCCCGTTTCTGGTTCGCGCGGACGACTGGCTAACAGTTCTAGACCTCCTTGGCCCACGTCTCAAATCACTCACTATTAAAAACACTCATCGCGTAGATGATACGGTTCTTGCACATATGGTTGAGTCGTGTCCAAATCTCGAGCGCCTGAGTCTGATAGCTTTATCAGGCGTAGCCGAGTCAACGCCAATCCATCTCTTAACCCAGCTAAGCAAGCTAAAATCTCTCGAGCTTAACCAATTTGGTTTCTTTTCAGAAATGCATCAATCTGACCCAATTGTTACTGACGATGCGGTTTTAGACATTCTATCTATTTTGGGTCCCCAGCTGGAAACTCTCAAGCTGGACGCTTGTTCGGAAATCACTGACAAAGTACTGGAAGGAATTAAAACCAATTGTAAAAACCTTCAAGTGCTCTCTCTGAATGAAGCGGACCGCCTTACCGACGGGGCCTTTGCTAATCTCTTTTCGAACTGGGAGACCAATGCTGGTTTGGTATCGGTATCAGTAGAAAGGTGCCTAAAGCTTGGTGACCAGGCCGTTTCTAATATGATAGATCATTGTCATGGAACAATCGTCGATCTCAACGTCAATTCGTTGCGAGATTTATCCAAGGATCCTCTCTATAAGCTCAAGGAGGCTCCTCACCTCACATCCCTCAACATTGGGTTTTTGAGGTCCGTTGACGATGATTTGGTTGAAAAGTTGGTGGATTCCTGCCGTCATCTCACGCTCATTGAGGCATGGGGTTCTCCTAAAATTACCGAATCTTGCAAACTTTCGCGGCCAGTGCGATTGATTGGACGCCAAGCGGAAATAATTTAACTAACATTACGTGTCATAGGTTCATTATAGTTTTTGGAAGGGTTGCGGTTCGACAATGGGTCCACCTCCACCCCCGGGTGTCCATTCTCCAGCCATAGTCGTAGCTCAGTGTTGGGTCCCAATTTTTGCTTCCACAAATCTCGACAAACCAAGGGCCCATTAGTCTCTGCGTCCACTGCCATATAATATTTCATCGCCAATGGTGATGAACTGGTCAACAGGTGATCCATGTATACCATACTAATGTCAGCGATAAGAACTGGATCCACTGGAGATTGGCCTACAATTCCTTTCCATGCAGTAAATAGTTTCGACTCGTCTGTTTCTTGATCCAGAACAAAGTAAAAATAGTTGACAAGGAAGCACCGGTTACCGCAGTGCTTTTCAAAAGTTTCATCAAACGTCTGGTAGGCGAGACCGGGATTGCTTTTATCTTTCCAGTAAATCACTGCTAGCATTGCTGAATAGACGGCATTGGTAGATTTTTGGCGACTTAAAAAGTCAATGGCCCCGTCTATGGACTGTCGTCTTTCAAAATGGGCCCGATGTATATCAATCTCATCTTTGAACTCTGTCAGAATTGGTGATGACTCCAAGGTACGAAGAATTTGGCGGGCCAGTTGTATGTCACCAATTAGTTCAGCGTACAATGACCACTGTAATCGGATAAACGGTCTGGAAATTGATACCATTTCTGACGCCTTTTGAAAGATTGCACTGACATCGTCCTCAGGGCAGCCACGGTCCATAGCCCATTTAATATACAGAAGCCAGATTTCTTCGTACAGAGCACAGGGAACTAATGCCCGTTCAAACAAAGCCCTGGTGTCATCGAGATCCTTCTCGTTGGCTACGCTATAGGCCAGATAGTTGCACCAATTGTCATACTGTTCATCCTCAACCGGTAAAACGTGGAAATAATTTCGAGTAATTAAAGATTCGTAAGCCCATCGTTCGTTTGTTCGTCGCGCAGTTGCTTCCACAACCTCTTGAGGTAGTTCCTCTCCAGACAGATTACGGTACTCCTCCAAATACCTGGCATATTGATGCATGGGAATTGATGTGAGATACTTTAGCATTCTAATCTTCTCTTGAGTGTCGTCTTCAAACGCCAGATACCTGTCCCAAACGTCGTGAGCAAGAAAATCGCGTCCTACATGGTTGAGGGCCCGTAAATAAAGATGCTTAAGCTTAGGTCGTTCGAGTCCTGATTCTGTGGCATGATCCAGATACGATGTCCAGAGTTCTATGGAATTTGGAAACGCGCACACCGCTCTTTCATATACTTGAATCACAGTGGGTGCCGATGGGGCGGCCAGTCGCGCTTCTAATTGAGCGTACTGGAGCCAATATCCAAACATTAAAGGGAACTTTGATAACAATGCATCAAAAACTGACCGCACTGTGGTGGCCACTTCAGGCTGTGAACCAGGCGAAGAGGCAAGCGCATCTGTGGCCGTTACCAGGGCCTCCCAGTTCTCAAACGTTTCCGGGTCGGCCTTGAGAGAGTCGTATGCTTCTCTCCAACTGGAATCACCAGTAGTGACAATTGACAGAACCCTCGGGTCTGTAACTGCCTGCTTGTCCCAGTGGTCCCCTGACCGCTTTGACATTTTTTAGATGAACCTGTAAAGCGTGGAGAAAGCTGAGAATATTCACACAGTCAAGATAGCCCTGCTGACTAATCGGACAGGGCAGGATAACGTTAGCGCTGACTACGCGCCAACATAAAGAGACCGAACCGCAAAATGAATGGAGGATATGATAGATAATTGGTGAATTAGTTATTACAATACGATCCTACATTAACTAAGAGTCCTACCTGCCCAGGATGCCCTTGACCTTCTTGGCCAAGGCAGGTACGGCCATTTGAGAGGCGTGAGTATGCTCATCCACGTCGTTATTAAGGCTGGAAACGTCTCGGCCGGCGAGTTTGTCAATTCCACTCAGCACGTCGTTGGCTTCCAAGAATGCGCTTCTAAGACGAGAGTCGCCGCCCTCCAATAACTGTAGAACCATCCATACCGCAATATGTTCAAAAGTGGGCTCTCCGGAAGACAGGAATCGAGCCAGGAATCCGTGAATACCTCCGGCGGGAGAATCCCAGACTTTTACAAATGGATCATAGCTGCCGACCTTTGAGCTCAGGTTACCCAAGGCAGCGGCAGCATTACCTTGCACCTCTACAGACTCGGCCGAAGTTAAGGGAATTAACGCCTCTGCCACTCCAGCTTCCAGCATTGTGCCCTTGAGGCCGTCTCCTAGAGCCAGTACAGCCAAGCATGCAGTCATTTCACTTTGTACTGCAGGTGATGCAGCAGCGGCCAGCTCTACACACTTGGCCACCGCTCCTGCGGACACAATTTCCAGTTTAGAGCGCTCCGACGACGCTGCCAGGTTCCTAAGCGTCGACACGGCATGACATTGGGCTTCCTCGGAGTCTCGGCGATCTAGTAGAGAAACCAGAGGAGGAAGGAAGCCGGCCTCTACAATGGCAGCTTCGTTCAGAGGGTGAATGGACACGTTACGCACACACGCCACCGCGGCTACAACCAGAGGAGCGTGGGCAGACTTTAGCAGGGCGAGCAGTGGCTGAAGGCCTCCGGCTCTAACTACGGCAGCCTGGTAATTTACATCGCTGGCCAGGTTTCGAAGCGCCAAGGCGGCCTGACATTGTACGCGGGGGCTTCCAGAGCTCATTAGAGTCACCAAGCGCTCAACCAACCGTGGCTCAGTAGCGGCTAGGGTGCGACGGTTATCGAAATCAACGGCAATATTAGATAGAGCGGTGGTGCAGTAGTATTGAACGTCGGCGTCAGTCGATGCCAGTAGAGACACCAGAACTGGGACCGCGCCAGCGGCTACAAGGGCCTGGCGATTCTCATCGGAGTGGGTCATATTAAGTAGGGCACCAGTAGCATTTCGCTGAACGCGCATATCTCGAGACTTTGCTAGGCGGGTAAGAGGCAGTAACGCTCCTGAGCGGGCAATAACGGCCTTGTTGGCTTCGTGAGTAGCTAGGTTAGTCAGACATCCCACGGCATTACACTGCACTTCGACGTTGGGGGACATCATCTGTCTTATCAGGGGGTCGAGACCGCCCAGTTCTACTACCAGACGCTTATTATCATTGTTAACTGCCAGGTTTCCTAACGCAGCACCGGCGGCACGCTGTACTTCGACATCGGGGCTCTGCAACAATACCAGAATGGGCTCAAACGCCTCCGCGTTGACGGGACGAATGTACTTTTCGGTAATCTCTGCAAACGCTAAGGCCGCTGACCTCTGGAGGTCGACATTATCGCTGTATACTAGGGTTGTGAGGGCCTTGAGAGGGCCATCGGAAAAGAAGTCTACTTCTCCACGGTTATCGAGGTATCGTAATAACACTGCTACAGCTTCTCGCTCATTTTCCTGAAGCAAAGGAGCGGACCCTTCTTCGTTCTTACCAAAGCAAAGGGAGCAGCACCCTCCCATGATTGTAGGAGTCTGTGGTTCAAGCTTTGTTAAGGTCTTGGTTACTACAAGGTTTGGGGAAGAGGAAAAGGGAAAGGGGTGAAGCAAGTGGGTGGCTGGGATGGTGGTCACGTGCACCACGGTCACGGGAGCTGCGCGCCGCGATACGGCACAGGCACTTACCCAAGATAAGCCTAATCGGACGAAACCTAATTTGACGAAAGTGCCCTTGTAGAGAGAGAGAGAGAGAGAGAGAAACGGAGTATACTATACATTGCTGTACATTGTTATTGAGTACGTAGCAGGGTTAAGACTGTCCGATTTGTAATTCGGCAACCCAGTCGTGGCCGAACCATACTTTTGCGAACCGCCGTTTCATGGCGCCAATGGGGAAGCCAATGTCGATCAAAAAGTGTGTCCATTCGCCAGAGGAAGCATTCAAGAGGCCAGTCAGGGGCAGTCCACAGGACACAACCCACTTTGGCTGGATAACAGAGCCTAATTCAAAAGCTAGACCGGTGGTAGGGTCCAGACCGGCAGGCATGTCGATGGATAACACGCTAGCCTTTGCTCGGTTGGCCCAGTCGATGAGCCCCAGCAATTGAGTTGAGTCGTCAGTGTCTTCCAATAAATCTTCTCGGTAACCTTGTAGACCGTCAATGATTAGCTCGGGGGGAGAATCGTACTGAGATAGGATAGACACCAACGATTCTAGGCGGCCATTGGAGATTACCACACCCTTTGCAGCTTTGAAGGCTACCAATTGGCGTTGTAGTTCGGGAATGGCCGAGTCAATGTCGGTGGTGAGCACCGCTACTACGTATACTCGTCTGTTCATGAGGTGTCTGCAGGCAGCAATGGCTCTAGAGCCGGCGCTGGTGTTACCAACCAGCACTACGGCCAATGGGTGAGCATTGTGGTTCTGGACGGTGAATCGAGACGAGCCACCCAGCACTCTAAGAGCCAGCTGGGCAATGCCTCGACCGGCGTTTTCAGTAATTACAACCTCAGGTACGCCATGGGATTCCGAAGAGGCCCTTTCTAATTCTACCAGTTGTAAAGGAGTGGCCGTAGGACATGGCTGGGAGTTGAGTAGGAAGGAGTAGCCCGAGTTTGGGATTGAACCCATCTGCAAAGAAGACTTGCGAGGAATGACCATTTCCAGATTGCCGTACTTTTGCTGGGGATTAACGCGATTATGCTCTACGAGACGGTGTCCAGGCAGAGTGTGGTCGTTCTGGCGGATCTGTTCAAAGACCGATTGCTTATCAAATAGGTTCAGGTTTGCCTGGAAGTCAAACTCGTGATTCTTTATATCGGACGCATCTTCGGTAGCCCAATTCTGACCACCCTTGTTGTTGTTATTGGTAAAGTTGTTGTAGTGGTGATTATTTTGATGGCTGTTGTGGTTGTTTTGGTTATTGTTGTTGTTGTTGTTTGTCTGATTACGCTTCTTCTTTGTACGTTTCTGGGTCTGGGTCTGGCCCTGTGCCTGTGCCTGTGCCTTTGTCTGGGCCTTTTGACGAAATTCTTCGGCGGTATAAGGATCCTCGTTTACTTCACTTTCGGACGAATCTTCCACAATAGGTGCTGCCGACACAATGGCTGGGTCTACGAATGGCGACGGAGCAGGTGGTGGAGCTGACGGAGCAGCTGAAGGCTGGGCTGAGGGCTGAGCTGAGGGTTGGACCGATGGTGGTCGGGAAGAGATAATGTCTAGGTCAGCGATCTGAGGGCCAGCAAACTTGGCCGACTCGACCACTTTGCCGGAGTTGACATAATGGACACTTGTCAGAGCTAGAGTGCCATCGACAACGTTAGCTACCAGTCCAGTAACCTGGGATTTGTCGTTCAAAGTCAGGCGAACCGACTTTCCTATGAACTGGGCCATGATGTGAAGTTAAGATGCAAGGCTGCAAAATACTGTTACTTGTTCTACGGGATGGTACCGGGGATGGTACCGGGGACTGTACCCTAAAACCTGGATCGTTAACAGTTCTAAGATATGAATTGATATGAAATGATATGGATCGATATGGTTTGGCGATTAGTGATATTAGTATGCTTATGGTACAGTAATAAATTAAAAGTTGATCCGAATGCCAGAGGGGTCCCACGGATAGTACGGCGACGTGGACGGGGTGAGCATTGGATGAGATGCAAATGCAGATGCAAACTTGTGAGCATATGGATAGGGAGATGCATAGCTTTCGGGAGACAGCACCACGGTGGGGTGGTGGTGAGAGTGAGCAGGGAACTTTTGCAAAAAGTTTGGCTGCATGGGCATGAGCCCAAGGCCTGCCACCACTGGAGGTGCTGCTGGAGCCGCTGGAGATGGCCCGTATCCTGAACCAGCCGCGCCGGGAGTAAAGGGGGTTATTGAACCAGCCGCTCCACTACCAGTACCGGTAGGGCGGGTAGGGGTAGGCATGGCCCGCTTCTGGCGCTTGACGGGCGCACAATCATCGCCGCCTCGAGATCTCTTGAGGTTAGGAGTGTGTGCGGGGGAGATTGGAATGTAGCCTCCCTTGTAGTGAGTCAACTGGGGCACAGGAGGAGCCATTGACACCGGAACGGAGTAAGGCACGGGCACGGGCTGGGCCGAGTGATGCACAGGCGGTACTAGAGCCGGGGCAGGAGCCGGAGCCGGCGTGAGTGCCAGAGCAGGAACAGGAGCTGGAACAGGAGTAGGAGCAAGAGCTGGAGTAGGGGCAGCAGCCTGGACAGGGGCAAGAGCAGGAGCTGGAACAGGACCAGAAGCAGGAGTAAAAGTCGAATACTTTGCATTGAGTCCTGGACCGTGTGCAAGCTTGAGCCAGCTGCCCAATTCGTACTGCTGCCACTTATCCCACTCGGACGAGGTCAGGTTGAGCTTGTAATTGAGCGAGGTCAGAAACTCTATTTCCATGGCACTAATCTCGTTCAAAGGCAGCTTTGTCATGTCGGCCCAGCTCTTGTTGGTAAACGTATTGTCGTCGAGAAACTTGTTGGCCAGTACTAGCGCAGTAGTGAACACTCGATACTCGGAATTGGCGTGGGCCATAATCGGTCGTGGTGCCGTCGTCTTGAGTCGATAAATATAAAACAATGCCAGCGATAGGGCGGTAGGGGGCAGATTGGTCTGGGAGATGACCGATGCTACAAAACTACGGAAAGCCTTGGTAGGCCTGACCGCCAGCAAGCCATTACGGCTCCTCAGCGCACTGGGGGTCGAGAACCAGAACAGGCACACCAGGGTAGCGATATTAGCCACATACATGGCGAACGCTGACAGTCTACAGGAGTGCCAGAATGCAAAGAAATAAAAAAATAAAAAGGGGAGCTATTGTCCTCACAGGCACAATACTTATACAGAGATGGTTCGTCTTTCTTTAATCACAAAAAGGTTTAACCACTGTATATATATATATATATATATATACGCATACATACATGTGTATAAAAAGCTATATACGGTCCCCGCTCTTGCCGCTGCCTGGACTTGCTTTTTTTATGATGCGCTTCAAATGCAGCAAACTTTCTTTTGTGGCCGCACAGGGACAATTCGGAGGAGCCTGGTTCTGGGACTGAGGACATGCCAACAGACAAGGGGTAAACGGTTGACAATACTAATGGCGGGAGAACACACCCCTGCTAGGCTCGTATGCCTGTGTAATTGCCGGACAACCGCTTTGTGAGCTATTTTGTGTCACCACAGAAACTGGAATATTGCATGACCGGGATCGATGAATGATCGATCGTGAGACGTGTCTGGGTTCCCGTAATCAAACTCACCCCCAATCAGGCAAGTGGACGCCGCTCACCTTGAACAGAATAGGGGATAGTAAATGGATGAGACAGGCTAGCACAAGATGGCAACCGGATCAGAACCGGATGGGACATTTGGCCCAGTTTGGCCAGGTGCGTATAAAATAGACCAAGCCTCAGCGGGGCATTGGAATGGATTCGAAGTATACGATATATAGCAAATGTGAATAGAATTGGTTGCGGCCCGGTACGTACCTTGTCCCTCCTCCGTTCCCCTGCCTCACCTGCCTCACCTGCCTCTGGCTGCTCCTCTATTACTTTGCGGGATCCACAGTGCTTTTGCCACACTTTTTTTCTTGTGGCTTGCCGCGAAAAAGGCTTGGCCGCACGCCCGTTGACGATCCCCCCTGAGAAACTGAAACCGCATATTGCAACAAAGCAACGGCCCACGGCTTTGTGAGTCCAATGACGTGGAGGTGGTAGCTTTATTTGGCAACCAAGCCGTTGGCTACACCAAACACAAAAAAAAGTCACCACAAAGTCAAAGACAGCCAATGCAAGCCACGGCAAGCCTGGGCAACCACCTATCCGCAACAACCGGAGGTCAGGCACGCATTGTCCCTTGTCATTGTGGTCTCCGAACTGGGGGGTTGGTTGCGATCACGGTTCATCCAAGAGGCGCACCCAACGCCACGCGCCTTAATTACACTACCTAATCAGGCTGTCATGAGGAGGCGCGTCAACATGGCAGTTGCAAACTTGCCTTGCAACCTGGCGCGCCTCTCATACTTGGTGACCCACACAAGTAGGCAACTTTCGGACATCTGTCTCTCCACTCTATTACAAGTAGAAAGGAATGTACCTTTGTATTAGACACAGGAGGCAGTGGATCGATACCCCTACTGTGCATCCTCCTATCCGTTTTTATCTAATAATTTGGTTCTACCCATTGGTCCATTCTATCGTCTACTCTTTGTATCAATTGTTCATCCTTTTCTATCCATATATCCAGCTAATACACTGTCCATCTATCTCTATCAATCTACCTCTACCCATTTACGTTCTACCCACTCTATCCGGTTGTAACAAGTCACCGTTTGATAATTTGATAAATTTGATAACATATTCTCCGACTCTGCAAAGGATATCCCGGTGTGCATCCGCATTCGGATCCTTGCACGATATTAGCGAAAGCTATACGGAATCCCGCGACAAATGTTGCCCCATAATATTTTCCACTGTCCCCGAAATATTACGTAGCGTGAGCAGGTGGATCCCGGGCGTCAGGGAGGTGCTATAGGTCTAGTTCTGATCTGTCATCGGCGGATCACGATCCAAGGCCACTGACGGGTCTAGGATCCCGATCACAATCTTTGAACCCTTGTCTGTGTCGCCTGCCCAGAACAAACATATCATCGGAATCTCGTCTCACTTGAGCTTCCAAGACCATGTCATGAATCGTGCATTTGTGCATCTGGTGGGCCGCACATGCCGGGGCGCCTTCCCGAAACAGCAAAGACAAGGAGCTTGTCAAGCACTGATTTGCACACCAGAAAGAAAGGAAAAAATTTTGCATGCCGATCGCAGCCGCGCAACGCCCTTGATTGGGGAGGCGGTTGAGTCAGCTTGCGCGCATGACCTTGGGGATGCAAGGATTAGGTTCTGTCTTGTGGGTGCAGGCGGACGCTTGATTATCACTGCCTGGTGACCCTGGTGCGGATACCTGGATCGAATGCGGCGTGCGGCGTGCGGCCAGGGCACTCCCCTAACCAGGCACCTAACCAGGTAGTGTTTTGGGCCCAGTGTTCATCCGTACCTCCACAACAAGCTCCACACACTGGTCATGACTTGAATCAGCTTACGACAATGTTTGATAGCTGTGTGTTGTGACGGGTTCTTTGTCAGCTGTCCGGACTTGTTTGGTTGGGGGTGCCCCTCTTTGTAGCAAACGGTACCATAGACCAGTAGTAGTAGACATATTGACTGCGCCCGCACAATCTCAGTCATTGTTGCTGATCCGCAGTTGCTTTGGTCCTACATGTAGCTGACATCCTTGCTATGGCAGGTTGCCACCCCTCATTCCTGTGCCTGGGGAAACCGCCCAGGAGGCCTATAGCCGTTGTTGCTGGATACCACCTCACAGACCCTGTGGTATAGGGTTGGATGTAACGCTGGTATTTTTTGGGTGCAAGTGCATTTTGCTGCATGGCTGACTGATATCAATGCCAGCTGCTACCACTGCCAATAGTTGGCCAATTACAATCAATGGTAAATACTATCAATGGTTTTCACACAGCTCAATTCAATGTTTACTGCATTCTATTTTTCTTTGTTTTCGTTTCCTATTCCTAGTCCCATTTCCTGTAATCTTATGCATTGGCCTGGTAATTGCATAAGTACTCAATCGACGGTGTACCAACTGAGTGATACAAT
This sequence comes from Blastobotrys raffinosifermentans, assembly GCA_003705705.2. Lineage (NCBI taxonomy): Eukaryota > Fungi > Ascomycota > Dipodascomycetes > Dipodascales > Trichomonascaceae > Blastobotrys > Blastobotrys raffinosifermentans. The sequence continues at coordinate 133,529 of PPJH02000012.1, forward strand.
CAAGGCACTGCGACAATTCCAGCTCCTTGCACGCCCGCTTCTTCGAGGCAATAAATCAGTTTACTGACTATGTATACAATCAATTGAATTGCGTCAGTTTACTGCAGTGGCCCACTAACACGCTGAGCATTTTGCCAGACCTGTCGGTGAGTTTTCATCTGCTCTATGCCCCGCACAGCAGCCCTTGAACAAGATGACCGAGGCATGTGAATGAATTTCGATATTCAGTGTCTTGTGCACTTCCTAGAGTATCAATCAATCAATCAATCAATCAATTTCGATATTTAGAGTCCTATGTACTCCCAAGAGTACTTCAGAAGGACTAGATATATCTAGCTCTGGGCTTGTTACGTTGACCTGACTAGCAGGCAGTACATTTCCTAGAGTATCACAGAAGGACTACATCTAACTGGCTATGTGCTGATTGCTTCGGCTCTAGCAGGTGTACATATTTCAAGTGGTCAATTGAATCCCTGTGTTAAATTGGTGGCATTGCAATGGTGATGAATTGATTCATTTAAACTCTTTTTTGGAGTACATATGACTTTAAATATCGATGTTGTTGTTGTTGTTTTTCAATTTTTGAGTCCTATGCACTTCCTAGAGTACCCTAAAGGATCCCAATCAACTCCTGCATCTGAATTGGTTACTCAAAAACCCCTTCCTGTGAGTAGCATCAGGCTCCCGGCTTATCGGTTTTTCAGGGGCGCCCGATTGAGCCTCATATACTGCGGCGGGTACGCGGCTGGCGTCGTCACGACCTGGGCTCAGATTTATTTTTTTCAACAGGACTCCGTGGCCAAGCTGGTTAAGGCGCACGACTGTTAATCGTGAGATCGTGAGTTCAATCCTCACCGGGGTCGTTTTTTTTGCTCTAGCTATGCAATATTTTTTTGATACTGTTACAATTCATAGAAATACATACAAATTCATAGAGATCTCATGTGCTGTTATTATATTTCTGAATAGTGTCAAATCCTTATTTATGTACAGTAGTTAGAACTTCTATCATGACGACAAATTGAGTAAGTGGCCCATTCGTTCAACCTTAGTCTGCAAATAAACGTCAACCTCCTTCGATTTGAATCCGCCCTTATTCTGCCACGATAGTGGAATCATTGGTACTCGTTCAGTAACCGTAACTTCCTTATGCTTGCCTTCAACTGCGGTGATCTTATCGGGATTGTTGGTTAGCAATCGAATGTTAGTCTGACCTAGATCCTTCAAAATTGCGGTTGCCAGTCCAAACGACCGAGCGTCAGCAGGGTGCCGGAGCATCAGGTTGGCCGTCACAGTGTCCGCTCCCAGGTCCTGTAAATTGTACGCCTTGAGCTTTTCGCCCAGTCCGATTCCTCGGCCCTCCTGGCGCAGATACACTATAATACCACCGCCCTCTTGAGCCATGAGCCGAGCTGCTTCATCTAACTGCTCTCCACAGTCACACCGCGCTGACCACGCAGTCTCTCCAGTGTAGCATTCGGAATGGATTCGAACTAGAGTGTCCTTCTGTGGCTGACTCATCTCACTAGGCTCATCTAGCCGAGAGCTCGCTCGGCCGGGGTACAGACGACCCTCGTAGGCTCCTCGAGTCATCCGATCCTGCTCAGTCTCACCTGGCCGAGGAGCAAACAGGCTCTGTGACCGAATATGGTCTCCAAACACGATGGCCAAATGCTCCTTGTCGTCTACATTGTTGCGGTACAAATGAAGGAACATCTCGGTCCCCGTGGTGGTAGGAATACGGGCTCTGCTCTCGCACCATACCTTAGGTAGCTCCAGCAGATCCTTTCTCTGTCCGTTGGCTTCGGAATCTTGTTCATGAACAACTGGTTGAGGCTCCAGCTCTTGCGGGCCCGGGGTATGAGCCGGCGAAATCACCGTCATACCGTCAAACAGATGGTGAGAACTCTTTGGAGGAGTCATGGGTAAGCTGCCCGTGGGTGGCACCATCTCTTTATTATGCTTGGAAGGAAAATGCAATGGGATTTGGCGGTTATTATGTCTAATGGAAACTGGGGAAGATCCCGGAGGAGTTGCAACCGAGGGAGAGGCTTTGACCGACAAAGGATGACAAACGGCTCCGATCATCACTGCTTTACGGCTCTGCATCCCAGGAGCACTTTTGTTCCCTCAGATATATATTGGAACCATTAAGTTTGATTACGGTGACGATAAAAATATCCTCGGCCACACTGCCTGATTTATCTTGAACGTATTACAACTTAATAGTGTACCGAGCTAAGCCCTCTTTACAAACGTTTTGACCTAAGGGGGGGGAGAACACACCGGATATTCCACCGAGTTCCATCATACCGCGCACACCGTACGCAAATCCTTGCTCGTGTCCATCGCTTCTAATGTACGCTAGATACCTCGTCGGAGGCACTGCAGTAGCAGTAGGGACCTTCGGTTTGATAGGCAGGCGATTATCATCTCCGGCTGCAGGATCCGGAGGCCCAAACCGAGTTTACCTTCCGGTGAGAAATGAACAAGAGTTTGCGCCTCTGGCTCTACTGGGAGGTCCTCTGTTGGCCAATTTTACGTTTCGAAACGATCCAAAGTCTACCAAACTTACCGGCGTGTTGCACCGAATTGTAGAATCCACCTCCGCCTCGGTATCCTTAGTTGACGTGGAGGCTGATGAACCAGGCGTTCGCGACCTTCTCGTTCGGTATAATGTAGCGTCCATCCCTACTGTAGTGGCAATCAAAGGGGGTCAACCGATGGCGTACTACAGTCCCAAGGAAATTGAATGGGATGATGTCGACAAATGGGTGGAATCAGTTGGTGCAAAGTGATCGGGGTTAGATTAGGTCTATAATAGAAATTGTATTTATTCAGCTGCTACTATCCAGTCTTAGGCTATGTCATCGTGTACTGAAGCGCTTATATTCCCTATTAGCAGTAGAACTGGTGGCCTCGGGGGCCTTGGAGGCCCTTGGGTGTCTGAGGACCTCCTGAATCTTATTGGTCACTGATGATCTGATCATCTCTGATTATCTGATAGTAAGGATCGACAAGGGGGTACGTGTAAAAATATTATTCTGCTCATACGTTGTGAGATCTTCATTGCATTCAGCCAATGAATACCCATTCCTCGGTGTGATCACCACTTGATCACACTAACTTGTGGCAGGTAAATTTGCTCTTGCTCTGGTGTTTTACAGTTGATCCTAGCCCGACCCATTCCGTAGACGGGCCCGAGGCGATCTTTCTCACCTGCCCGACCCTGATAGTCCCGGTTCCGGGTGAAATGATGCAGGCTGAGTTTATCAGATCCTATTCATGAGCCACTAGCTTATTGCCAAGTTTCATGTTGCGTTTGATTAAATCTTGTAGCGATATCGCTCCGATCAGCACTGGTAAATCTCTCAAATGAAAATGGATGATCAAAGTAACGGACTGGGCCCACTTGCTACTGGAAAACGGAGTGACCTGATTCTAGTCTAGCGCTAGTGTATTGGTTATCTATAATGTACGGGAGCACTCTCAGGGATGGTCCTCCTTACCAGCTGTCAGGGGCGCCGCATTCTGCCCTTGCCAACGTCTGTTCCTGCGTATCTTGATTAGAGTACCTTAATCAGAGCCAAGATTGTAGAACTGCCAAGCACCAGAAGCTACTTCTCTGCAGTGAACTCGTGGGTCATCTCTATCTATCTATCTATCTATCTATCTATCAAAAGCTACCGCTTTTGAGGTTGTCAATACCGTCTTACCGCTTGCCCTGGATGCTTCTTACTAGACCCTGATTAATGTAAGGAGTGTAGGCAAGATCTATTTACTACGGTTTAGCAGATGCAACTCAGATTATAACGGGTAAGAGATTCTGCGGTTATTAGTATGGTCTTCCTTACGGAAGTCGACATTCCATATCACTAAAACTTGCCATGACTGGATCTATCACATTTACTCGAGGATATTCCATTTGAATGCTTTTAATTGATTATTAAATACAGCTAGGCATCTGTTCTATCATCGACAAACGTCTTGACCTGTTTACTACCACCACGATGTATCCCACCTACGGTTCTTAAGTAACAACCGCATGCCTGTCCAGCTGAAAGCTTTATAATGACCAATGCCAAACGACAACTAAATCATCACAGTCCCAATCACAGTACATTATCATTTAAATCAAATTGGCTCACAAATTCTCAACAATTCACCCCTATCCACAATGGCTTTGTGACGGAGCGTCTCCGTTCCCGGAAGCAATGGCATGCATCAATTCTAATCCGCTCTTTACCCGAGATTAAAGCAACAGACACCCACAGGGAATCATCCAAAACTTCATTCAACCCTAAGTATCATTTTACCTACGGAAATATTTATTTCAATTGTCCTTCGCTTGTGCGGTCGGAATCATGGTACAGGAGCGACCACAAAACGGTGAGACGGCTGTGCCCACACTCAGTTTCGCAACATCACTATGGGTTGGTTTAGTAAGGAAGAGGAAAAGCCTGATATGAAGAAGATGAGCTCCCGTAAGGTATGCTGGGAGGCTCGGGACAACTTCTTTGCATGCCTGGATAAGCACAATATCGAAGACGCCATCAAGAACGACAAGGAAGCAAAGTCAAAGTGCTCTGCCGAAAACAAGCAGTTTGAAAAGGACTGCATCAAGAGCTGGGTGGAGTATTTCAAGCAGCGAAGAGTGAACGAGATTGAGAAGAACAAGCAGATTAAGATCTTGGAAGAACGTGGTGCCATCAAGCTCGATTCCACCACTGTACTTAAATGATCAACTCCCCCTTATCTATTCATGTATATACTAGTAGCAATGCAACTCTTTATGTTTTCAACTGCTGGTCCATGTCTGTACGACACGGTCATAAAAACTACAGGTAACCAATTCATTATCTCCGATCCATGCTCCTCCGTATACCATGCTGTCATGACCCTCTGTGATTGTGTTCTCAACCATACAGAATTCTCCTTCGTGGGAAGATGGAGATGGATTGACAATTCTAGCTCCTCCGTACATGCAACAAGCCAATACTCGATTGTCTCGACCGTTGGGCAAGAGCCGCCATACGCCTCCTCCTAGGTCGATAGTGTCTTTGACTCTGGGGATCATATAACTGCTCAATTCGGAGGCTCCCGCCATGCGAAGGTCTAGTGATCTCAATTTATCATCATATCCACCGGTCCATAGAGTCTCTGGTTGATCGTGCATCCACGATTTGCTGGCAGGTAGAATTGATGTGACTCCAGCATCATGTAGTCTCCGGGCCCAAATGTGTCCGCTGTCCATTGTACGAATATCATGGGCTGCAACAATGCTGTCATCTCCACCGGAAAATAGCACGTTGCTAAGAGGCCCCAGAGACCCAAATTCGGATATCCAGGCCTCCAAAGAATGTGTCTGCACTGTTGCTTCAACAGATAATCCGTCTTGATCAATTCTTATTAGCACCACTTCTCCTGTGGTCAATGTGGCAGACATGATAGTTGGATCATTCGAGCTCTCAGCAATGGCCAGGACTAATGTTTCTTGATCGAATAATTGAAACTCATTCACCTTGGTAATAGAACCCCCTTCTCGCCGCCACTGAATAATGCTCCCGGTAGACTGGGCACTCCATACTCTAGTCGAATCATGCTTTGAAACTTTAACATCTAAGATAGCCGAATCGGTGGGCTGGCTATCGGCCAATGCGAGGTCAGTATTATATACGTCCAACGAACCGAACCTTTCCCGCTTTTCCTCGTCAAGCTTATAGGTTCCTACTAAAACCCATCCTTCAACATATTGGATCGCACAAGGTGGCAACTTTGTGGTCGCATTGGCAACCCGCTTGCAATGGGACATTTTCAAAGCTGGAGTACTCCGTGGGTATAATTTGCCAAACCCCACCAGATCCCACCGGGTAGCCGTAGGCCCGCTTATCATATAAAAGGCAGATAAGAACCCGGCGAGATTTCTTACAAACGTTATTACAATGATTGGACGCCTACGGCCTGGGGGAGTTCATTTTGGCAGAAGAAGTATTCGTTTTGTAACGGCCAACAGTTGCAGTTGGTCGCAAAAGGCTCGTTATTCGTACGCATCAGCGGTGAGTACGCCGTCTGGATCAGAAGTACAAGCAGAGCGCTGGAAAGCGATCCGTGACGCAAAACCATTTTCTGCGTTTCTCACGGACACGTTTAATCGCCAGCATGACTACTTGCGCATTTCCATCACCGAGAGGTGTAATCTACGCTGTCTTTATTGCATGCCCGAGGAGGGGGTAGAGCTCAGTCCTAGCGACAAGCTTCTCACTAGTGACGAAATTGTCAAAATTGCAACTCTATTTGTTTCGCAAGGAGTAAGAAAGATCCGACTCACGGGAGGTGAACCGTCGGTGCGCAAGGATTTTATGGACCTTTTTGAGCGCCTAGGACAGATTCCTGGTCTCGAGGAGCTGTGTATAACATCAAACGGTATTGCGCTACCTCGCAAGCTACCAAAGTTGAAGCAGTATGGACTAACAGGGTTGAACCTGAGCCTGGATACTCTGGTTGAAGGTAAGTTTATGATCATGACCCGTCGAAAGGGCCTTTCCCAAGTACTCAAATGCCTTGACACTGCCTTAGAGGTAGGTGTGCCGTCGGTCAAGATTAACTGCGTAGTTATGCGGGGCCAGAATGAAGATGAGATTGTTGATTTTGTCAACTTAACTCGTCACATGCCCGTAGAAGTCCGATTCATTGAGTACATGCCCTTTGACGGTAACAAGTGGAACCAGCAGAAAATGTTCTCATACCGAGAGATTATGGATACCATCAAGGAACGGTATCCAGGACTGGCTCGGTTACCATCCAAGAACGGGGACACTGCAAAGGTGTTTCAGGTCCCTGGGCATGCAGGCACAGTTGGGGCAATTACTTCAATGACTTCACACTTCTGTGGTACTTGTACCCGCTTGCGCATTACTTGTGATGGAAACCTCAAGGTGTGCCTGTTTGGCAATGCCGAAGTATCTCTTCGTGATATGGTTCGAGCTGGTGCTTCTGATGACGAACTGCTGCAAGTCATTGGGACTGCAGTGAAGAACAAAAAGGAAAAGCACGCAGGTCTGGGGGTTCTCGAAAATATGAAGAACCGCCCCATGATCTTGATTGGCGGGTTAGTACAGAAATTGGGCGATTTTGATGTGAATAATACTAACGCAGGTAATTCATTTGGCTACAAGAGATCAAATCTGGAGTCCAATGTGCTGTCTAGAGTTGGACGAACCATTAGATCTTCTTTTGGTTCCCTAGCTAGTTCGGTTGGTGCAGTTGGCCCCTTAGGTCCATTTGGCCAGCCAAGCTTTGCTAGGTCCTATTCTAAACTGACCCATGTCGATGAGGACGGATCTGCACATATGGTCGATGTTACTGAAAAGAAGCATACCCATCGATCCGCTACTGCAGTAGGACAAATCAAGTTCTCTACTACAGAGGTCACTAGACTAATTGAAAAGAACGAATTGAAAAAAGGGGACGCTCTGGGAGTTGCTCGCATCGCCGGCATCATGGCCGTCAAAGCAACTCCTACCATCATTCCCCTCTGCCACCCATTGATGATTACGAAGATTCAAAACCATGTTACTATACAAGACCCTTCTACTGTTCAGGTCAGGTGCACTGTAAAGTGTTACGGCCAAACTGGAGTGGAGATGGAAGCAATGACCGGCGCTACTGCCACGTTGCTCACAGTCTATGACATGTGCAAAGCAGTAGACCGACACATGACCATTTCAGATGTCAAGGTTGTGACCAAACAAGGAGGAACTCACGACTTTCATGAATAAATAATGTCTTTATAACCTATGTAGATTGTCAAATTCACTTTCGTCCCCGTGTTACTTCGCGTCTATGTGCGGCTTGACCCCCTGGGACAAATGTAAACAAACCACTCTCGGCCGACACTTCACACTACTAACACACACGATTTATCGCGATTTATTCTAACATGGTAGTTTCTCAGAACAATAAGGCATACAAGGACGCTTTCGCCCTGTTCGACAAGAAGGGAACTGGACGTATCCCTGCCGAGGCCCTCGGAGACCTGCTGCGAGCGGTAGGACAGAACCCTACCCTGGCCGAGATTGATGACCTGGAGCGAACCGTGTCCGGTGAATTTGATTTTGAGACTTTTGTAAAGATTGTTAACCGACCAGATGGATTCCGATCTCTGGGCCAGCCCGAAGACTACGTTAGAGGATTCCAGGTGTTTGACAAGGACCAGACTGGATTTATCGGAGTGGGAGAACTGCGATACATTCTGACCTCATTGGGCGAGAAGCTCACTGATGCCGAGGTGGACGAGCTTCTCAAGGGCATCAACGTTACCCGAGACGGAAACGTCAACTATGTGGACTTTGTCAAGACCATCTTGGCTCAGTAGTGATTTATTAGGATAATTGATCATTGGGTTTTTGAAGGATGGAAAGAATCTCTGTTAGTAAAACTATGAAAGGATAGGTAGAAAATTGCCGATAATCATCATAGGGATGCCAAACACATCTCGTTGAAGCGTCCAAGTGGACGCGGTGCGGAGCTTTTGTCCCGCAGGTGTTAATAGGGTACACTCGGACATTATGGCACCCCTAGAGTCCCCAAATGCCATGCTAGAAAAGGTCTCAAAGTATTCAACCACTGAATGGTCGTCCATAAGCTCTACAATAAAGGTGCGCCGATTTAACAGTCTCTCTCTTGACCAGCCAGTGAGAATACAAAATTCCTTGCCCACAGACTCAATTTCACCTGTTCGTCTCCACACAATGGTCGGTGTCCCCGAGCATGCAATGAAATTGTCGTACTCCATCAAGGTTCTTTGAAAGCACTGCTCCATAAAGATTAGGTCGTCCTCCTTGAGTGCATTAGTACAGGCAATGAATGAAGGTCTATAGCGGGCCATGCACTTTGCCATTCTCAACAGGTTGTCCTTAGAGAACCGAGACCGAAGATAAACAATGAGCTCATGGTATCCCGGTGTATAGTTATGAGGTTTTCGAACTTTTGTGTAAATTTCTCCTGGTTCAGTAAATCGATTTCGTTGCGGTACTGTGCGCCTACTATTACCACCGAATTGTGTTTGGCGCAAGTGTAATGACCCATCCGCAGTATTGTGACGCAGTTGATTATCACTGTCGGTAATGGTTAGCGAGAGGGGTCTTTTTGGTGTATTAGACTCCTGAAGCCAGTCAGGGCCCACAGGACCTCTCAACGGTTGTTCTTGCTGTTGCTGTCCACCCATAGTCGCATCTCCATTGTGAAAGGGGTCTCCAATCGAATTAAGAAGATCCAGCAAGTTTGAATCAGTCTCTCCCAGAGAGAATTGATTGAGACTGCTGAATTGACTGCTGTCAGTCAGTGGGGAGTCCTCATTACTCAGAGGACTAAAGTCATGAATAGAATTACGTCCTCCGTTGTTATTAGTAGCTGCACTGGAACTGCTAGCTGTGGTACCCAAGATATCACTGAGCACTTTATACTCCGAGTTGAGGGCGGTAGACTGGAAGGATCCATTTCGCATGTACTTTCCACCTCGTACATTTGACATGGTAAAATCACCATGGTTCTGTAATGCTGCAGGTGTGGTGGTACCACCAGGCACCGTGGTCGGTAGACTAGTTGGCAAACTTGAAGAAATGGCCGCTTCATGAGCCCGTAACAGCTCGGGGGACCTATAATCACGCGGGGATGGAGGTAGAGCTTGACCAGACACAGAAGATTTAGAAGATTGGGTAGGGGTCGGCAGTTCAGGTTTTAAACCAGTATCATGCTCGACCTCTTTTTTGATTTGAGAGCCGGCTAACGAATCAGGCACATCTCGAAGATACTTTGCCTTCTTGCGAGTGCCATCTCTGCAAGTATCGGCCAGGCCCCGTTGCACACATCTCTCACAGGGGCGATTATTATCGCAAGTTAAATGCGTTCTCTGACAGTGGACACAGGCCCGAGTAGCTTTTCGGCGCTTGGGTCGGCCGGTTCGCGGGCTAATGACAGTACCCGGAGGATACTTTAGGGCAGCAATATCCTTATTGATTGCGGAAGCCGACGACGACGACGTCCCCGAGGGCGTGGAGGTACTGGACGCTGAGGAGGGCATCTCTTAGCCCTGGTCCAACGAAAAGTATCGGGGCGAGTCGAGAAAAAATGCTTCCTTGAAAAGAATACCGTGATCTCAAGTGTTAACCGAGCTCAATATGCGGAGACAAGGATGTATGACGGTTAAAGAATGCAAACTGGGCCCTATTTTTCGATGGGCAAACTCCTAATGAGCTCTGTAAAACGCCTTGACACGTCTAATTATCAAGGCTATTCTGTGACACAAACCAGCAATGTCCCCTGTTAATGTATAAATTATCCGAATGGGTTACTGCAGTCCCCAGATCCAGTTCCCCCGCGGTCGGAAATGGTCGGGATAGCCTCGGACTAGAGGCATATGGCGGGGAAGATGAACGAAAAAGAGCCGGAATCAAGCCGAGGGCCACCCCCGATTACACGGGTTTTCAGAATCCCGCTGCATTTTATTTGTCCGGCAAAGGACCGAGAGTTTGCCAGTCACGTGGGACAAGCATGTAAGGATGGAATTATAGTTAATAGTTTTCCGGTAATTGGTCACAGCTGGCGAGTCTACAGTGGCTGAGCTTCTAACGGTCTTGTTGATGTCACTGTGTGCAGTTGTTCACTGAGGTCTCCATGTCCATTTGAGACGCGTTCAACTCCAGGTAGGTACTAGGAACTCCATCGGTTCTAGTACTCGGCCTAGATTTTAGCCTCGGATTTTGGCTTCAGCTCTTAGCCTCAGCACCTGACTCAGCTCCTAACTCCAGTTCTCAGCTCTAGTCACCTACTGCTGCTTTGAATGGATCAATTACTCCGCTTAGGTTGTCAAACTAGTCCCTTTGCCTACACAGATGCCCCAGCTTTTCGGATGTTGTTTCGGAACTCACCCGAACCCCACCGACCGCATCGTGAGGTCAGGGTCGTTCCCTAATCGGGCACCACTAATAAATGTGCCAAATCCAGCACAAGTAATATCGGTGCACACGTGCCGACCAGCATTGACACCATTCCTGCATCATTGTTGAATCTAGGCCATCGCATGCACCTACCGCAGCTAGTGAGCAATGCTCCAACTGACAAATTTGCTCATTTGTCATTGCATCTCTTCGGGTACAATTTGTAATTGCTGTAGAGCCTAGAACGTTACGCCGCACCGGAATCGGGTGATGGCTACTAGCCGCGCTCGTATATATAAACTAGGACCCTGACCGTTACACAATGTTACAACTCTATCTTCGCGCTAAATCGCCACAGCTAGTTAAACCAGCACTTTATTCAACCAAGTGTTTCTTTTCATCAATGTCCAAAGCTACTTCTTTTTACGACTTGGCCCCTGCCGACAAGAAGGGCGAGCCCTTTTCGTTTGAGCAATTGAAGGGCAAGGTTGTCCTCGTTGTCAATGTCGCCTCCAAGTGTGGATTCACCCCCCAGTACAAGGGTCTGGAGGCATTGTACAAAAAGTACCACGACCAGGGCTTTGAGATTATTGGATTCCCCTCCAACCAGTTTGGAGGCCAGGAACCCGGCACTGATGAGGAGATCACTCAGTTCTGCGAGCTCAACTACGGTGTCACTTTCCCCGTTCTCAAGAAGATTGACGTGAATGGATCTAACGAGGACCCCGTGTACAACTTCCTCAAGTCTAAGAAGGCTGGATTGCTGGGATTCAAGGGCATCAAGTGGAATTTTGAAAAGTTCCTCATTGACCGTGAGGGAAATGTGGTCAACCGATGGGCTTCCACCACCTCGCCTTCGTCCATTGACTCTCACGTTGCTGAGCTTTTGAAGAAGCAGCCCCAGCCCAAGGCCTAAGGGTCTATAGGGTCTATCCACTCCAAAGCCTATGCCTAATAGCGTACCGTATGTAACTAATCTAGTCACCGTCTTATATCTAATAATGGCACTGAGTTAATAATTATCATTGACTATCATCTATATTATAAAGACTATCGTCGTCGCTTGCGTCGTCCGTTTGTTACTGATGCAGATGCCCGGGTCTTTCTTTTGGACGCTCGAGTCTTTGGTTTGACAGGCTCTTCTTCTTCCTCTTCTTCCTGCTCCTCTTCTTCCTCTACTTCTTCCTCTTCCTCCTGCTCTTCTTCAGGCTCTTCGTCCTCAACTTCAACCTCCTCTTCAGGCTCATCAGGGCCGTCATCCAATTCTACTTCTTCTTCATCATCCTCCACTTCGGAGCCATAATCATATGTTTCCTCCTCTTCCTCAGACGATGAAGCTACTGCTCGCGAGCTCTTGCGCTTCTTACGGCCAGCATTGCTCTTTCCTCCATCATACTCGCGTACGATTGTCTGAATTAGCGTGTTGCATCGTCGACTTAGCTCAATAGGAGTTCGGGACAGAATGAACCAGTCAAATCTGAACGAAGGCGAGTCACGAATCGCGTCTCGGATCTGCTCGTACAGGTTTTCAGTATCCAGACCGAACCGGTAAAGCTGGACTACCAGGAACCGATCCTCTTCCTCAGAATACTGACGCTTGCCCTGAGTGGTAGTGTATTTGAGCTGAAGTTGTTGCAGAGGAGCCTTGTAAGATTCCACCTTTTTCTTCAAAAGTTCCATCTGATGGCGGATACGCTTAGTCTTCTCCTCTCCTGCATCAATATTGGCAATGTACCTGTCATAACCCTCCAGCTCAGTGTAGCGCTTCCAGAAAACGTTAGCGTACTTGCGAACCTCTGCCTCAGTCTTGTCTTCAAACTCTGAGGCAATGGCCTTGTAGTTCTTGCGCCCATGCTTAGCACTCATGTTAATAAAATGGTGGAAATCACGGCGAGACCAGTTGCTAAATCCTTGAGTAGCAAGCGAAGCCTTTTCCTTCTCTTCCTTGGCCGTCAGGGGTTCAGCATCGTCAATTTCACTCTGCTCCAGCTCCTGCTCGGCCTTGCGCTCCTCCAAGGTATCTTCCGGGCCATCTTGCAAAGGAACCTTGTAACCCAGCTGCTTTCGATGGTACGAGTTTTCCTTTTCCTGGAGATCCACCAGTCGCTGAGGGAAGAATTGGTGGTCCTGAATGTTAATCTGCTTAGGAGCCCGTGGCGGTTGATGCTTGCTAGTTCCAGACTTTTGATACAAGACACCTCGGTAGTACGTGTCAATAGAGTAGTTCTCCTTGCGCTCTCGCTTACCGGGATTGATCCAGAACTGACCAGGAATGGCCTTCTTGGCCTGCTTAAAGTCCTTACCATTCCATTCATAGGCTGAATCTGACGTGAACTTTTGCAGCTCATCTAGACCAACATTGTCAAACTTGCTATAAAGCTCCGATGTACGCTCTTCACCCTTGGCCAAAATGGAATCAAGATCATCATCCGTGACTCCGGAGGCAGCCATGCTGCCAGATTTTTGGTTGAATACCGACTCGGCTCCATGCTGGATCATTCCAATAAGGTCGCCCTGAGTAGCCGATTGAGAGGTGTTGGACTGGGCCCGGCCCTGCTGAATGACAAGCTGGTCGAGCTTTAATTTTTGGACCGCTCTTTCCAATACCTTTTCTTCAATGGCATTCTCAGTTACAAAACGGTAAACGTAGACCTGCTTGGTCTGACCGATTCGGTGTGCTCGGTCCATGGCCTGAAGATCGGCCTGAGGGTTCCAATCAGAGTCATACAGAACAACTGTATCTGCCGTGGTCAGGTTAATACCCAATCCACCAGCACGGGTGGTTAGCAAAAACACAAACTTTTCAGAATCGGGCTTGTTGTACTCGTCAATGGCGTTAATACGGTCTTCGTGGTCAGTTTGTCCGTCAATTCGGCAGTACTGGTACTGTCGCATGAGACAGTAGTCCTCGAGAATATCAAGCATTCGGCTCATTTGAGAAAAGATAAGCACTCGAGATCCCTTCTCTTTCAGCCTGCGCAAGAGCTTATCCAGAACAAGCATCTTTCCACAGTTGTACACCAAATGCTCATCAGTAGTGTAGGGAGGCCCAGGCTCGGCACCCTCGAATAAATATGGGTGATTACAGCACTTTCGCAATTGCATGACAATATTAAGCAATCTAGTCTTTTCTCGTTTACCCACAGCACCGTTGACTGCGTCGATATCCTTTTCCAAAAGCTTCTGGTACCATTTTACCTGCATATCTGACATGCCAATGTACAGGTTGGTCTCCTTTTTGGGCAGCAGAGACTTTTCCACGTCGGACTTGACTCGTCGAAGCAAGAATGGTCGCAAAACTCTGTGAAGCTGCTTGATCACGGCGTCCTGGTCACCACCCTGACCCTCAAACCATTCGTCAAATACCTGAGAGTCGGAAAAGACGTCGGGAAGTATGAAGTTCAATAATGCCCACAACTCATGCAGGTTGTTTTGGAGGGGAGTTCCGGTGACCAAGAGTCGATTGCGCGACTCGAAGACACGGATGATCTGAGAAAGCATCGACTCTTCATTCTTAATTCGATGAGCTTCATCGACAACAATGTATTGCCATGCAAACTTTTTGAGATGGGCCTTTTCACGCAGAACCAGCTCGTACGAAGTGATAAGCACATCAAATTTACAGGTCAGTAACTGCTCGGAAATAATCTTTGCACGGGTCTCCTTATCTCCGGTGAGTACAAGCGCATCAACCTCGGGAGTCCAGCGGTTGAATTCCTTGTGCCAATTGTGGAGGGTCGACTTTGGCACAATAACAATGTGAGGGCCAGAGATACCCCGGATATATCGCAGGTAACCCAAGAACGATACTGTCTGCAGGGTCTTTCCGAGACCCATTTCGTCAGCAAGGATACCAGAAATGTTGTTCTCGTATAATGAGATCATCCAGTTTAGACCTTGGATTTGATAGTCTCTCATCTGACCATCGATATAGCCTGGAGACTCTGTGAATACGGTGGTCTGCGAGTCATTCTCCTGCTCTTCGTCAATCAGTAACTCAGCATCCTCCTCCTTTTCCGTCTTGCGATGGCGGTGATCGTTAGAAGTGGCTCCGTTAGAGGTCGACTTTGTCTGCTTGGTCTCTAATTCGGCCAACATTTGTTTAAAGCTAGGATCAGTTTTAGCTCGCGCGTCAATGAAATGCCTAAACAAATCAGTCAGTCCAATAAGGTACTTGAATCGCTTTGCCGAATCGTCCAACTTTTGCTTGTTCAGACCGGGCTGATGATCCAGAAAGTAGTTTTTCCTCTGACTATCAATCTCGGACTTTGACATTTCCACAGGCACTGGAGTTGGGGTTCCTGCGCCAGATCGGAAGGGAGTAGACAGTGTAGATGGTGGCCTAGATGACTCGCTCAATTTTGCGTCTTTGGATTCATCATCCTTAGATTCCTTTGCGTCTTCGCTCTCGGACTTGACCTGGGGTTGACCAGCTTCAGCCATCTCAACGTCCTCTTTCACGTCGGGAACGGACTCAGGGTTTCCCTGGACCGGCTTCGAATCGATATCCTCCATTGTGCAATTCGACCAATCACCACAATGTAATAAATAGTTGCGTTGACGCGTTTGCCAGGAGTGAAAAGTAAATGTAATAAGGCGACTCGATTCATTATATACCCCAGCCGTTCCCTAATTAACAGTTCACCACCAATAATCTGTAATTAACATAAACTAATTAGTTTAGCAAGCTAACAGCTAACTTAGACAGTGGTTTGGATAGTTGGAATTAGAGGTTTGTCATTATTATGGGTATTCAATCTACTTGTGGCATTCTAATTGCCTTTTATGCGCACCTCACAGCTCAACCCAGTCGAGCGCTGTAATCTCTCTCGAATCCCAATTCCTCATCGTCCACATCTCCATCTCGGATCATTCTAACGTTAGCAATTCTATTCCACTTCCATTGTGGCGTGCAACACTTACCGAGGGTCTAAGTGCTGAATCTTTGATAGTACCTGCTCGGCAGGAGCAGGAGGCACTTCTTCCTTGGTCTCCTTGGTAACTGCGGGAATGACAAACTCATTATCACAGTGAGGGCAGAATGTGTCTGTCTCATCAAAATCGGTCAAATCCTAACGTCAGTCTCTGATCAGCTGGTTTCCTCCACTGACAATCCACTGGCCTTGATCCATCGATTATGCTCACCTTTCGGAACGCCTTTTTGCACTTTTTGCAGATAAATGTCATATCCAGTGTCTTTCGCAGATTATGATCTTCATTCTCCTCATGGCCTGGTTGACATTAGCTGATTGTGTCGTCAAATTCCAGGAGCTGATCTACTTACATTGAGGGCAGTCGTACCATTTTCGGCAGCACTAACGTGTTAACACTAACATCTCAAATGCAGATGTTCACGGCTTACCTGTGTTCGAACCGACACCTGAGCGTTTAGGAAATGCTTGCACATTACGCGTCGTAGTCGCCGTCGTCGCCGTCGTCGTCGTCGTGTCGCCAGAAGGTTCCGCTGAGGAATCAATCTAAACAAGGTGCGGCTCAAGCGGCTCTTTGCGGCGGGTGGGGCTTTCGTTTTTATCGCGTGCGGCTCGGGTATCCAATCCCCGATAATTATTAATCGTTATCAGCTCCTTCCACACGACCCGACACTTTTTAACACTTTTTACTTGTATTTATATTCTTTCAGGTGCAAGAAAATAATGCCTGAAGCTGTTACAGATCACCTTGCAAAGGGGCTGGAGGCTCCCGAGCCCGAGCACTGTCCCGGTACTGAATCTGACTTGGCAGGAAAAGCTGATGCCTGCGCTGGATGCCCTAACCAACAGATTTGTGCCAGTAATCTGCCAAAGGGCCCTGATCCCGACCAGCCTTTGATTAACGAACGCATGTCTGGAGTCAAGCATAAGATTTTGGTTCTTTCTGGAAAGGGAGGAGTTGGAAAGTCTACTTTTACGTCCATGCTGGGATGGGCATTTGCAGCCGATAACGACGCCCAGGATGAGATTGGGCTAATGGATCTGGATATTTGCGGTCCTTCCATGCCCCGAATGATGGGTACAGTTGGAGAGCGAATCCATTCATCTGCCTCGGGATGGTCGCCTGTATATGTGGCCGACAACCTAGGCATGATGTCCATTGCATTCATGCTCCCTAATGAAGACGATGCTATCATTTGGAGAGGAACTAAGAAGAATGGACTGATTAAGCAGTTCCTCAAGGACGTTGATTGGGGAAACCTTGACTATCTTATTGTGGACACTCCTCCTGGAACTTCTGACGAACACTTGAGCATTAACCAGTATCTAAAGGAGAGTTCTGTGGACGGAGCTATTGTGGTCACTACACCTCAAGAAGTTGCATTACTGGACGTACGAAAGGAGATTGATTTCTGCCGTAAAGCCGGTATCAAGATTCTCGGCTTGGTAGAGAACATGTCTGGCTTTGTATGCCCTAACTGTCAGGGAGAATCATTTATTTTCGCTCCTACCACCGGTGGAGGAGAAGCGCTAGCCAAGGAAAAGGACATCCCATTCCTTGGACGAGTTCCTTTGGATCCTCGAATTGGCAAGTCTTGCGACTATGGCCAGAGCTTCTTTGATGAGTACCCTGACAGTCCAGCTGCTACCGCATTACTGGATATCATCCACGAGCTCAAGGAGACCGTGGGCTAAGTTAAGCGTTAAGCGAGCGCTACATTCTCCAACTTTAGCAATAGCATATTCTTTCGAGAGGTAAAATCTTCAACTTCGGACACCCTGGCTACGAATTCGGTCAGCGCCTCCTGTAGTTGGGCAACAACAGACTCTCCTCGCGTGCCGTGAGCAGGGCCTTCTCCATGTGTAATTAACTCAGTGAGTGTGATAGAATTGACCAGAATCTTGCGCAAGATTTGTCGCAAGGTTGTGTCGTCAACAAACAGTAAATGGAAGGTGTCATTCAGAAACTTTTCATGGCTTTTGATGAATGCCTGTGGATCCACCTGGTTGGCCTGTTGCTGTTTGTCAAACTCGCTGTCAATGTATGATTTAAAGTTTGCATCAATAACTGTTAATTGATAGTATTCCCATAACGTGTCAAGAAATGTCTTCATCTGTCGGGCCATTGCCCATAGCTCTGATTGCTCTGGAGATCTGTTGCGGTTGCGCCAGAGTGAAGTCACTCTGCTGTGGATACTGGCTATAGTGGTTAGTAGTGAGAAGATGACAATGTACTTTTGTTTGTGGGATTGGAACAGCAGCAGAGAGTTTGGCCACTGCGGGTCAATTCGTAGGTGCCATCGAGTTCCGAACAAGATATCATCGAAACAATCATCCTGGGATTCCTGTTGTTCAGGGTCTAGCTGAACATATTTAAGCGTCTTTTCGGCAAGCTCGACCGTGGCCTGATCTTCTACACTTTTACTGTCCTCTGCAAACCCAGACAGTCCCTGACGAAGGTACCACTTTGGACCATCAACTGAATTGAGACTGTCAACGAATAAGACCTGTCCCAAGAGTACAATGTCGCGAAATAGTTTAAAATGATGTCGTAACTCTTTTACCGGTAATATATCTTGGACAACAGTGCGGAGAACGTAGCTGCGGATATCTGCCACTGCTCTTTCCAGGCTTGTTGATGTAACCGGGTATTCTAGTCTGTCCAAAGCGTTCATTTCCTGGCTGAGGTGCTCTGATGAACGTGTTTGTGCGGACTGTAATTGTGCCGAAGACGATCCTGTTTCAAGGATTTCAGTAGCCAATGACTCTGAAATGAGTTGACGAGGAGTCTCCCGTTCCACCAGCTCGTACAAGTCATTGTCCTTATTATACTTGATCATGAATGCGTCCGTAGTAAATGGTAATCGTCCATATACAATCCATGACGACAGCATGCGGATCCACGCCTTTTGGGCCGCTATCAAACAAGCATTTGCTACCGGTTCAAGGTCACCATATCCAGTCGTCACGTCCTCATTTAGTCGTTCTATGATAGCGCATGTCGATTCCTCGCTCATAATGTAGTTTAGCAAATTGTCTGAATAGTTAATCCGTCGCTCCCACGCTTTGACAGTTAGAGACACGATATAGGACAGAGATACAATCTTGTTCCCGCCAACATAGACCGAATCCTCCTGAACAATGTCGGACTCTAGCTTGAGAAGCTGAGAATCCAGTTCACCTACAATGTTATCCTCTATCACGGCGGCTATCGCGTGAACACAGGCAGGATAACGCTTCCTGGAGTCGCTATGTCGCCGAATCTGATCAATCTTTGTCTTTACATTGCCGTGAACCTGGCCAAACTGTGCAACCTGAACAAGCAGACCCTTCTCAGCACTGCTGAGGACTGGATCAATCAATGACCCTGGCTTTATCACTCCAGAAGGGTATCCTGCCAGTACCAGGAGCACTTCGGTGAGCATTTCGCGTCGGAGCTGTCTCCGGTATGGCCACTTTTATAGCTTCGTCTACCTCTACAATAATTAAAGATCTATAGCGACAAGAGCTCAGATGAAAACAAATACAATTGGATAGATTATAATACACTCAATACATTAATGCGATTACAATGCCAGCAGACGGTTCTGGAAATAGGTCACACTGAGCAGTGCCGTCTGTCGCAGATGGTCCACTTCGCTCATCTTCATGCTCAAAATCTTGCTTCCATCACTGCTCATTTCCTGGCTGGACAACTTTCCGGCGAATGCACTCATGATGGACGATGCCACTCGGAGATCAAAGGTGCTGGTACTCAGATGAGATAGGCCATTTACCAGTCGTGACAATGCGATGGACTTGTCATCCCTGTCCAGGCGAGATAGGGCCAACGAAGCATAATCTTTATATAGTTGTCCGCCAAGCTCCCAGTTGGGGATAGTATCTGGGTACTCGAACTTGGACAGAATGTCCAGCAATTGCTCCAGCTTGCCTTCAATGACCATGCGAGGAGCGACTCGGTGAATGACAGTACCATGAGCTTCTTCCCAAAGACTAGCCTGAATGAGGTTCACTGCTTCTTGCAGATAGTCCCTATTATATCTGGCATGGAGAGCCAGGACCTCGGAAACCAGGTCTTGACTAATGTTTAGATCCTTGACTAGAACATCGCGGACACTGGGTGTAATGTCGTTGACATGGTCGGATAGCGTTCTCTCAATCAGGTTCTTAGCCACAGTCTCGTTGTGAATATGCGAGTACACAAAAAGGGCGTCCAGCCATTGTCCATCTTCGTTGAGCTGGTTACCAAACTGCACACTAAGATTATCTCCAAGCATAGACTGCATGTCCATAAACTGACCAGAAGATCTGACCAGAACAGTATACAACAACCACGAGATCCGCAAATCCTCAGCGGCAGCAACCTCTAAGAGTGATGAGAGCATTGGGGTAATGGCCCCATACAGCTTAAGAAGTAGGTATGCTACATCCAATCGAGAAGAGGATCCTCGAGCCAGAGGCTCCGCTACTCGGTTGGCTCCATTCTGAAAAGCTTGCTCATATGACTGCACGGTCTTTGCAATAGGGTCTGAACGAGTGCTTTCATACCATAATCTCAGGCCAAACGCTCGCTTCCAGTCCAATCCCTCAGATAAGTAAAGCTGTGATCCGATACCGGTACTAGACTTGGAAACAGTTACATTTCCTGACAAGAATTCATAAATCTTGCGAACATTGTCAGGAATAAGACCCAACGTCTTATCGTTGGCCCAAGTGTCCAGCTGAAATTTGGCGTCCTCTCGCACACCCTTATCACTGCTTCCTACCAGGGGAATAACCGTGGCCAGATGGAGGTTGCGACCGTTAATGGCAGACTCAGCAGCCTGCTGGATACGATGGCCGCTCAAGTTTATCATTATTACGTCCAGAGGGTCTGAAGCCAAGTCCAATTGCCGAGATACGTCCTGGGATACCGACTTTTCCAGCCATTTTGACAATAGCCCCTTGCGATGTTCTTCTCTGATTTTTTCTTTAGCAACCTCCGAAAGATTATAGGGCACTTCTGGTAAGCCAACGAGTTCGTCACTATCAAATAATAGAGATGCCAGTTCCCATAGTTCAGCTTCGGGGCCCTCAACGGATCCCTGCAACTTTGAGCCTATTAGTTTAAACGTGAGATCTTTCTTGGGAGATGCCAGGGGAATACCTTGAGATCTGCGATCCATTTGAGTGAGCGAAAACTGCTGTTTGAACCACTCACTCAGAGATGACTGGGAAACAGAAACATGCTGGCGTCTACCAGGGCGGCCCTTTCGGCAATTGACACCCAGTTCAGACTTTGAATCCTTAGTCAACAGCAAGTTGCGAAAGGGCTGGAAAGTAGCATACGACTGGTGCTTGAACATCTCTGGCAGACGAAGCTCCTCGGCGGCCTTTCTATAAATGATGGAAACACTGTTCTCAAAAGTCTTTGCTCCAAAAAGAACTCTGTCTAGGTCAGCCTGGGTGAGCATTCTATCTTCGTCGCCTTCGTCGCCATAGTCCTCGTTGGCCTTGCTAGGCTCATTGACCTGGAGAGGTGTCAAAGGCGAATCAATGCGCTTAGCATAGTCAAGCTGGGAAAGCCACCCTTCTGAGCCATCAGGAGGAGCAGTGAGCTGCATGTTCAGGTCCTTATGGTCCATCACCAGAGGCTCAATGCTATCTCGATCCATAGGCGAACCTGACTGAGGAGGCGAGGGTGCCAAATCTTTAGATGGTGCCTTAGAGTTGTCTACGTCCATCCCATCAAGAATGTGCTCATCGACATCAGGCACTCGAAACCCCTCATTGTTAGCGGGTAGCTCTGGTTCAGGGTCTAACCCCCGGTCAAATTGAAACCCCAACCGAGGAGCGGCCGGGTGGTGAAACCCCGCAAAGGTATCATCCATAGGATACGAAGACTCGCCGCTGCCTATTTCATTCATGCTGAACGAATTGTTGGGCAGCTCCGTTACGTCTGGACCATTGAGCATTCCATTAATGGTAAACCCATTGGTCTGTGGTTGAAAATCCGGTTGAGACTGAACTTGGGACTGTGGCTGAAACTGCACATCAGGCTGGGCTGGTTCAGGTGCAGGGGCGTTTGGGTTATCAGGCATTTCGTCGTCATCATCGGAGTAGACAAGGTCGTCATCATCAGGCAGCCCCCAAACCGAAAAATGAGGCACTCGGAATATCCATTTTCCAGAGTCTGCTTCATAGGTAATGAACTCTCCGCCATTGGACTCTACAGTATCACGGAGCTTTGCAATATGCTTGACAAGGCGGGGGTTTGAAATGTCAGTAATTGGCTTCTTGTGCTGGTCCAGAGCCATTGCATTCTCAATGATAACAGTCGCAGGAACATTAAGGGCCCTTCCAACTGGTGGCTTAACAGAGCCGGTAGAAGGATAGACACAGATAGAACGGTTGGAGAATATAACATGACGACCAAGAATCTCCGACAGGTCAGTATCAGTAAGATCCACAGGGCGGTTGAAAGTGACCTGGCCAAAACCCTTGCGACCGATCATAAGGTTACGAACCGCAGCCAACTCGGCCTGTGGAAGATTGCGGAGCTGGTCAAGCTCTGGAGAAATCCAATACCCAAGCTCTTCGGCGGTGCGAACGGGAGCATTGTTAAAGTTGCGCTGGGCATTTGAATTGGCTCTAAAGGGAGAAGGATCCGAATAGGAGTCACGGAGGCGGGTAGAAGGAGGCGAAGAATCGGCCAGATCAGTAATATTTGAAGCGTCCGAAATCTTCTTTGCGTGCCCATTCGTACTAGGGGGTTCAATTCTGCGAGGGGCCCGTCCTACCAATGATTCCAGGGACTTTGGAGTGCGGTTAATAACCAGTCTTTTAACGTCAGTAGTGAAGCCACCGTCCGTGTATCGCTTGGGGCGGAAACTGTACATGGAGCGTTCCTTTTCAGAGGACGAAGCCTCGGCGGCTCGAGTAATGTCGTTGAACAGCATTGAGTGAGACTTGCGGATAGTGACGTCTTTCCTGCCAATGTGATATGGAGAGTTACGGTTGGAAGACATTGCCATGCGAGGAGAAGAAGCTGCCTTGAGACTGCTTCCAAAAATGCTACTTGCCTTCTTGCGCACAGTTGGAGTGGCCTTTGCGGTGCTAGAGGTAGACCGGCGAAGAGAAGACGAAAGAGGGCCCAAGGATTGGTTCAGTGAAGACACGCTTGATGATAGCGAGTAAGGAGGCTGGTCAATAGAGGCAACAAACGACTGCTGAGGCTGTTGCAGTTGTTGTTGTTGCTGCTGCTGAGAGCCAAAAATTGAGCCACCACCAAGAGCGTTTGTACCAGTGTTAGCAGCAGCGCCGAGACTCAGGGAAGGCATTGAAGCAGAAGGGGCGAGGGACGACGATGGCTTGCCAAACAAGCCGGTTCCAGTTCCAGTGCCCAATGTGGAGGTAGGGTTTGCATTAGTATTTGAACCAAACAATCCAGTACCGGTAGAGCCAGCAGGTTTTTGACCAAACAGGCCACCAGAGGGCGCAGAGGAAGAAGTGTTGGAAGTGTTTCCAAAAAAACCACCAGTACTTTGAGTAGTGTTGGAGCTTCCGAACAGACCACCACCACCGGCACCAGACTGATTCTGGTTTTGGTTCTGGTTCTGGTTCTGACCGAATAATCCTCCAGACTGTTGATTCTGTTGATTGGATCCAAACAGACCACCACCAGATGGCTGATTTGACTGATTAGAGCCGCCAAACAACCCTCCTCCCGACTGCTGATTCTGTTGGTTGGAGCCAAACAGACCCCCAGTTTGGTTCTGATTGTTTTGATTCTGACCGAAAAGTCCTCCTCCTGATTGCTGGTTCTGCTGGCTGGAGCCAAACAGACCGCCAGACTGACCCTGGGGTTGGTTCTGGTTCTGGCCGAAAAGACCTCCTCCCGACTGCTGATTCTGCTGGTTAGAGCCAAACAGACCTCCTGACTGCTGATTGGATTGGCCTCCAAACAGACCAGTGCCAGTGTTAGATGTAGTAGAGCTGGACTGATTCTGGCCAAACAGGCCACCGGAGTTAGAGTTTTGCTGAGTACCGCCAAACAGGCCACCTGAAGTGTTGGAAGTGTTGTTTTGTTGACCAAACGGGCTCGAGGTCGAATTGGTCTGGCCAAAAGCAGGCTTAGAAGCAGCGTTATTCGCACCACCACCAAACGAAAAGCCTGTGGACCCTGACGAAGCAGTGTTGTTATTAGATCCAAACGAAAAGCCCGTAGAACCGGCTCCAGAGGTTGCGTTTGTGCCCGTATTGGAGCCAAACCCAAACGTAGGGGCAGATCCCGTGGAAGCGCTTCGGTTAAGCATATTCTATACTGTCAGCTACTATTGGGACAATGTGTGACAGGGAGCCTTACACGCTAGGACCAAAAACTGCAGGCTAGTGTACAATTGTTTTTGAGACGCCCGATTACACAGTAACCGGCGGGAATTGGTCTCAGCAATGATACAGCAAGCGAAGATGCGCGATCAACTGCGCGTGTGAGTATTGGATTGTTTTTTTGTCAGGCTGTCGTGAGAGAAGTAGGAAAATGGGGGACGATGATGCGGCTGCCCTACGACGTTAGTAAATTACTGACCGGGTCAACTGTCATTGTCAATAAACCCGAGGGCCCAACTGAGAAGTTGAAATCAGTTTAGGATCAGACCCATTGGATAGGTCAATCAAAGTATTACAGGAGAGGAGATTCTAGTGAGGTGTTTACAGTGGATTGTTGTTGGCGTCAGTGAACAGCGAGTTTACAATGGGCGGTAGGACAATTCAGCATGCAACCTGGTCAGCCAACAAACAATTAGATGCCCAATTGAACTGACCGTTGGATTACGCACATGAAACTGAGTGTATGGTCTGTGACGGGTCTGTGACCACGAAGTGGAGAGAAACATATTATTCTGCCTGGTCTCAGGCACTGAAACCCATTGATCTCCAGCATGCCCGGATGTCCAGCATGTCTATAATCCAGACATTAGCATCTACAATTGTAACAACGTCAAGTGACATCTAACAATCCAATCATACTTCCCTCTCCACCTCAAGCATTCATCTTCAGTATTAATTCATTCACTCATGGAATCAGTTCAATTGCCAATAACCCTTGGTATTATATATTCTTCAGCCTTCCCATCTGTCTAACTGATAAACTAGTCTTATCAGACATGATCCCTGCTAGCGCCAGATGGCCAACCATAACCTCCAAAGCTACTTGCAAACATTCCATTGCTACACCCCCTTCGTAATCATTAGCTTCTTGCGTCATTCACATTATCATCCGCCCGAGGTTTCTTTGGTCTATAGACCGTTGCGAGATCCAGATCACATGCTCCCAACAAACTTGTTCCTTGCGCGGCAGAACAACGCCGGAGAAGGACAGAATCCGGCCATTGACTGGCAAAAACCTCGCTGTAACGAGCTACAACCACTGCCAACTCCACCCTGGCCTATGAAATATCACTCCTCTCACCTCCACTTCCTTCTGTCACAAGCAATTGAACGTTGCGGCCCCGTGGAGCAAAGGAACTCGCTTTGGCAATTGGGGGGTCATGAGGCATGCGGCTGTATGGACTTGTTGGGTACGGGCATCGGACAGCTTAGGGCGGGTTTAGGCGGCACAACTGGAGACCCCAGAGCGCTGTAAATCGCCCTATAGCTTCACCCACCTTTTGTTGTCCTTTCTGTGCCTTTCCACCCCATTTTAGCGTCTCTGCACCTTGTTCTTCCTCCTCCCACCTTGGCCAGGGCCACCCGAATCCAGCCGAACCCAGCCTCCCCGCATTATAGCCGTGCGTTGCTGAGCCGTGCCAATGCCCAATCCTTATATCCGCTATCGATCTCAGTCTCTTCTTTCCCATTTTGCCTCCTTTTTGTGAACCAATCTCAAGGGACGAGTAAGTGAAAATGACAAGAAAGGTATTTGCTGTCCCCGTCGGGGAGGGCAAGCCCGGTGAGACTGCTCCCTACCGAAACGTAGGAGCAAAGGACGGGCTGTGGGAATCCCCCGGTAAGATTAAGGATGTGTACACCATCTACGACCTTTTCCAGTGGGCAATCAAGCAGCACGGGCCTAATCAGGTCATGGGATGGCGAACTGTGCTCGATGTCCACGAGGAGACTACTGAGGTGACCAAGAAGGTGGATGGAAAGCCCACAAAGGTCCAGAAGCAGTGGCAATTTTTCGAGCTGTCGCCTTACAAGTACATCACCTACAACCAGCTTGCCAATGTTGTCTCTGATTACGCAGCTGGGTTGCTTCATATCGGAATGAAGCCCTCTGGAGAGGACCGCCTGCACTTGTACGGACAGACCTCGGCCCAGTGGCTGCAGTCTGCCTTGGCAGCAAACTCCCAAGGTATTCCATGCGTCACCGCTTACGATACTCTTGGTGAGGAAGGTCTGACCCATTCCATGCTCCAGACTAGCACTGCCGCCATTTTTGTTGACAACAACATTTTGGATACTCTCATCAACCCCATCAAGAAGGCTGACAAGATCCGATACATTATCCACCGTGACCCCATCCAGAACCGTGACAGTGACGAGACGGTGCTCAAGATCAAGGAGGTGCGACCCGACATTGAATTGTACTCGTACAATGAGGTGATTGCTCTGGGACGTGCCAACCCTGCTCCTGCTCACCCTCCCAAGGCTGAGGACGTGGCCCTCATCATGTACACTTCGGGATCTACTGGTCCCCCCAAGGGAGTGGTGTTGCTTAACAAGACTGTAGTTGCTGGTGTTGCCGGTGTCACCGGTAACATTCACACCAAGATTATCACAAAGAAGGATCGAATTCTGGCATTCCTTCCTCTGGCTCATATTCTGGAGTTCACCGTAGAGATGGCCTGTCTGTACTGGGGTGCATGCTTGGGATACGGTACCGTCAAAACCATCTCTGATGTCTCGGTTAAGAACTGCAAGGGAGACATTCGTGAGTTCCAGCCTACAATTATGACCGGAGTACCCGCCGTCTGGGAGTCGGTCAAGAAGGGTATGCTGGCCAAGATCAAGGAGAACCCTGCCATTGTGCAGAAGGTCTTCTGGGGTGCCTACCACGCCAAGCTTGGTCTGTCCAAGATGGGTCTTCCTGCTCCATTCGTTGATTCGGTCATCTTCAAGAAGATCAAGGATGCTACTGGAGGTCATCTTCGATATGTTCTGTCCGGAGGTGCTGCCATCTCCCAGGAAACTCAGCAGTTTATCTCCAACTTGGTGTGCCCCGTTATTATTGGATACGGTTTGACCGAGACTAACGCTAACGCTTGCCTCATGACCCCTGCTTCTTTGCAGATTGGTGTCACTGGAGAGCCCACCCATGCTGTAGAGATCAAGCTTGTGGACGTGGAAGAGGCAGGATACTTTGCAAAGAACAAGCAGGGAGAGATTTACATCCGTGGTCCTTGTGTGTCCCCTTACTACTACGATAACGAGGAGGAGACTAAGAAGGCCTACACTGAGGACGGCTACTTCCAAACCGGAGACATTGGTGAGTGGACCGAGAATGGTGTCCTGCGAATTATTGACCGTCGCAAGAACCTGGTTAAGACCCAGAACGGTGAGTACATTGCCATTGAGAAGCTTGAATCCATCTACCGTTCAAGCCCATTTGTCCAGGACATTATGGTCTACGCTGACGAGAGCAAGGTCAAGCCTATTGCAGTAGTGGTTCCTTTGGAGCGTACCGTTAACAGCTTCTGCGATGAGAACAACATTGAAAGGCATGAGGATGTTGCTCACGAACCCGAGGTGGTAAAGGCCATTACCAAGAGTCTTCAGGATACTGGTAAGGAGGCCGGTCTGAAGGGAATTGAGATTATTGCTGGTGTTGTCATTTCTCCTACTGTCTGGACCCCTCAGAACGGATACTTGTCGTCCGCTCAGAAGCTCCAGAGAAAGAAGATTCTGGCCGAGAACAAGGCTGCTATTGAGAAGGTCTATTCTGACACTTATTAAGGCATTTTGGTGTAATACAAGTAATTCAATTAATTAATCACAGGAAGAAAGGAATTATAACTAGTAAGAATAGAGCGTAGGTTGGGGAGCTGGTCGAGGCACCATTGACCTGCATTGGTGGAAGTGTGCTCGATGGCACAACTTGGGGACCTGATGATGTAGGGAGTCTCTGTACAGGAGTGGTTTCGTTTGGAGTTTCAGAGCTTGTGGTGGATCGCTTGGATGTTACCACTGGTGTTGAAGCGGATTGTTCGATGGACTGTGTAGAGGTCGCCAGCTTTTCAGTTACTGTTGTTTCAACTTTAATCACAATAGTTCCAGTTTCCGTAGCACTAACCGTTGTCGATTCCTCAGAAACAGGCTCAGGAACCGACACTGATCCAGTCTGGACACCTGGTGTAACTTCCGGTACAGATCCAGTGGATTGAGTGGCCATGGTCTGTGAGGAGCATGGTGTTTCGGTGGAAGCCGCCAATGAATGGGACTCTGTTCCGGTAACAATTGTCTGGGAACTGTATGAAGGCTCAGAGGCAGTCTCCGATGGGCAAGGTTGGGTCTCAGAAGCACCAGTAGGCTGAGTTTGAGTGAGCGTGTTTGCAGCTGGAGTTGAGGTTACCTGAGTACCAGCGGAGCTAGTGACTGGAGTCTGAGTGGTCTCGCCGACTGGAACAGAATCAGAACAAGACACTGAAGCCACAGAGACGGACTCAATTCCAGAGTGTGTTACCGATGGCAATACAGACTCAGTTAATGGAGTTGCAGTTGATACAATTGACTGACTCTCTGATGGACTCACAGAAGCTTGTGTGATAGAGACGGGCTCGCTTCCAGAGGGTGTAACCGATGGGACCACGGATTCAGTTAATGGAGTTCCAGTTGAGACAATGGGCTGACTCTCCGATAGACTCACAATAGATTGTGTGACGGGGGCAGAGTCAGATGCAGGAGTAGACTGGCTTCCAGTAGTAGAAGTGTTTACAGCTGGAGTCACTGAGGGAGTTACTGAGGGAGTCACTGAGGGAGTCACTGAGGGAGTCACTGAAGGAGTCAGTGTATCAGTGATGGGAGTTCCGGTAACGGGCTCACTATCAGTGAAAGAGTCGGTGATTGGAGTCTGAGTTCCAGAGGGGCTTGAAGTTATCTGTGAGACAGAGTCTGAAGTGGGATCTGTTGATGGACTCACAGTGGTTTGACTGGCCGTAACAGAAGTATTGTAATAATGAGTTCCGGTGAACACATCAGGTGGAGTAGCAGAGTTCGAGGTTGAAGATTCGGATGGAATTGGATCAGTGGCGGACTGAGTAGCGGCAGACGACTCTGTAACAGGAGTCCTGCTCTTGATCACTGTAGTCTTATGTGGAGTCAATGGTGTAGCAGAAGAAGACTCTGTAACTTGGCTCCTACTCTTGATCACAGTGGTTTTATGTGGAGTCAGTTCTGTAGCAGCAGAAGACTCTGAAACTTCGCTCCTGCTCTTGGTCACTGTGGTTTTATGTGGAATCAGTTCTGTAGCGGCAGATGACTCCGTAACTGAAGTTCTGCTCTTGGTTACAGTGGTTTTATGAGGAGTCAGCTCTGTAGCGACAGACGACTCTGTACCTTGACTCCTGATCTTTGTCACAGTGGTCTTATGTGGAGTCAGTGGTGTAGCGGAAGAAGACTCTGTAACTTGACTTCTACTCTTGGTCACTGTAGTCTTATGCGGAGTCAATT
The DNA here is from genome assembly GCA_003705705.2 of Blastobotrys raffinosifermentans. Taxonomy (NCBI): domain Eukaryota; kingdom Fungi; phylum Ascomycota; class Dipodascomycetes; order Dipodascales; family Trichomonascaceae; genus Blastobotrys; species Blastobotrys raffinosifermentans. The sequence continues at coordinate 163,044 of PPJH02000012.1, forward strand.
CTGCAGACGACTCCGTAACCTGACTCCTACTCTTGGTCACTGTGGTTTTATGTGGAGTCAGGTCTGTAAATGGATCATCGAATGGATCACGGGTGAATGGATTACCTGTGAATGCAGCAGGTGGAAGGAAGGTGAGGTGGGGTGTGTGGACAGGAGTTGACGTGGGCTCATCAATTGAGTCCGGAGAGGCACAGGGATCAAAGTAGTACTGAGGACCAGCAGCATCGCTTTCACAGCCAGTATGGCAATCCTCAGAGTAATATTCCTGAGATGTCCAGTCGAATTGAACCATAGCAGAAGGAATGCGCACCTCACCGCATTGTCCTTCAGCGGGCCCATCAAACTCCACATCAAAGTCAAAATCAAACCAATTCTTGTCCTCATAGTCACCTGGAATGTTTAGAGAAGTGTAAATCTCTTGGTAAGGGCTAATCAGCTTGACTTCGGCTACAATGTCTTCAGGTCTCAAGTTTTCGGGATTGTCAAGGGTAAGATGATGCTTTGCAATCCATTTTTCCCCAGTATGCTCCACACCAGTAACGGTCATTTGGCCCCGGGGAGTTTCTCCTCGCTTTTGGTTTGCGGGACAATTGCTGTATACCTGATAGGTAGCATCGGCTGCCCAACTGGTGCTGACCAGCAAGGCTAGAAGAGCTGGTAGGTACTGCATAATGTCTAATTAGACGCAAGGAAGTTAGAACTGTGGATCTTGATGAAGAGCTTGTACCAACGTTCCTCATGGCCATTTTTATACTTTGCCATTGCGATTTGTCTTCCTTTTTTTCATTATCTTTACTGTCCTCATCAAGGTCCATGATCCTTCACTTTGTCGGCCATTTGGCCGGAGTCGGAACTACCGAACCTGGGGTCCGGGAATCCAGTTCTGGAATCAATTGCAATCAGGAAAACCCCAACAACGCCAGCAGAACAAGGCATTATCTATCTCTGACAGCTCCTGACGGTCCAGCACGTCCCAGGGACTGCACAACTACGTAACTACAGACATTAATTAATTTTTGCAGCAAATATTGGCTCTTGCATTCTGATCTGTTTGCCGAGAAAGCTTAACGGTCAGGAGCCGGTAGTGCACAGCCTTTTTCCCCTGAACTTTTGCCCTGCAGGGCCCAAATGGCCCAAATATTCCCAAATGTGGGCAGGAAATCAAATAGACATCATAGCTTGACAGCGGTAACGAAATCGACTAAAAGTGAATAAAAAGGAAAATCCGGGCTAATCCGAAGTTTAAAGGATAATCCGAGACACAAAAAGAATAGAAAGCTAAATTAATACTAATGTCTTGATGTACAAAATGGGTTAACTGCTAACGAACGATTTGACTGCCTTGTTAAGGTCTTCGGGATTGTCGAGATAGATGTGATGGCCGGCTCCATTGATGGTGATCAATTCGCAGTGATGATCTGTGTTAGCGCGAATGTTTTCGCAAGCCTGGCGGCCTCCATTCTCATCCATCCAGTCCTCAGTGCCATAAACCCACGCAGTGTCGCAAGGGATTAGATGGGCCCGCTCTGCCAGAGGGCGTCGGCCCTGCGCTCCTGGCGCAAGTAGATAGTTCAAGGCATATTCTCCTGATCCTCTAGCATTAAAAATTGCGTAGCTGTATAGATGGAGAGCCTTTTGATCTTCGGGGGGCAGTCGAGCAAATCTTCGGCTTGTCCACCCTGAGACAAATCTAGGTCCTAGGGGGCCTGTGTTGCGAACAAGGGAGAATGGACTGACATGACATTCCCACAAAAAGTGAAACCACAAGGGAACATTTCCTCTAGAAGCGGCCGATTTGGCTTGGCGGTTCAATATTTTGCGAAGATTTCCGCTGGTATCGCCCCTTGTCGCACTCTTCAAAGCCTTTTCAGCCTGTTCAGCTTGCTTGGCCTGCTCTGCTAGTTGGGCTTCGCTGGGAAGAGAATACGAACTGCGAGGGACTCCAGCTGGCGAGACCAGCATTAGCTTTTTGAGTCGACCAGGATACTTGATTGCGTATGAAGCTCCCAAGTATGCACCAAGAGAGTGAGCAATGAGAGTGAACGACTCAATGCCTCGCTGCTTACGCCATGCTTCTAGGGAGTCGGTGAAAAAGTCCTCGGTCTCCAAAATGGCCTCAAGGGGCTCTTTAGACTTTACCCGGAACTTTGGTCTAGATGACAGCCCGTACCCCAACAAATCTAGGGCATGCAAACGTACGCCATCAAGAGCAGAAACTTCATCAAACATCTTGTAAAAGAATCCTAGTCCTGCTCCATACCCATGCAAAATTGCAACCTCCTCGGTGCACGTTCCATCTAATTTACTGACTTCAAACTCGTTAATAAAGTTATCTTCTCCAATTGGAACCTGAATGCTCGAAGCTCTACGATGGCTGTCGGGATGGGGATAAAAAGGCAGCAGGGACAACACTCCCGCTTGCGCTTGCTGGAGCTTGGCTCTTCCTAGCCATTGATTAAATGAATCGCGGTATGATAACGGAAAGGTATTACTCAAAATCTTCGTCAGAGGCACTCCAACTGGCGGAGTTGGAGCTCTATAAGTTTGTTCATTAGTGTGCTCACTATTAGCATTGGATTCTGTTGAACGGGGCTGTCGCCGGCGAAATACTGGCATCTCGGCCACTGAATCATCTCTGGCGGGTGCAGAGGCCGAAAAAAACCTCGCTGCCCGCACGGGAACTGGCGTTAACGGTAGTCGAACACTCATCATGGCAATCGCCGGGCGTCGTCTGCTCCTTTGCAGGCAGCCATAGGAAGTCTCAACAAGTCCACGTTTCCTGCACGATATTTTTTTTCCCCGTGTCAGGATGAGATGCCCTGTTTTTATACTTTGGTGAGTAAGGATGATCATGAGCTTAGTCATCAGGCATTTCTGCGATCCATTGGTCACGAGCGCGAGTCACTGGCTCCAGACGTGAGGGGGGGTTGAATGAAGAATGAGGGTTAAGATGGAGGGATTCGGTTCGACATTGTTTCGATGCTAGTCGGTATGGATGCATGGGGCCCTGACGGGCCACTGGCATGTCGGAAGGTGTGCAACGTGACCGAGCCGAGCCGTCCACCCCAACAAGGCTTTCTTGCGTCTTGTACACCGCGATTTTATAAGCCTTTGTTGGATACTCAGTGTGTTCTAGACATTAGTATAGTTCAGCGAATGGCGAGTCAACTGTTTGGTCCAGCAAGCCATGTTGGCTTGTTGACTGTGGTGGCCAATTGTGGTTGCCATTCGTGCGGTTTCACGCCTCAACGGTCGCTTAATTCAGCCGCTCCCTTATCTTATCGTCTGGACCTAATTGTCCTCGGCATTTCTGGCCAATGAATGCCTATACGACCACAAACGATAACAAGCTTTTGCGGACAAACTGTTGCGGTCAGAGGTACTGTCAGAGTACTAGAGAGCACCTTAACGGCCTGGACGGTCTGTACAGTCTATCACTGCGTCATTGAGTGCTGTTTTGGTGCTGCGTAGAAATAGTTTCTGCCGTTGTCCTAGACACTCGCCCAGGTGGTTTCAACAAACAGAGAAGCGGGAGGAACTAATCCTAGCACGCAAACATTCGTAGTCATAGAATGGCACATTACAGTGCCTCAGCGCCATGTTATTTTCAGTGTCGGAGACCGATTTGGTCTCTCTGCGAGCCTTCATGCCGGAGGTTCGGTCCGTTCCCTTAGCATGCAGTTACTACGTACACCCTGTATACGCCGAAAGGATAGTGTCTTTTAGTCCCCTTCGTGACATTAAAGCAAGATGATTGGATTTAATACCACAACCAGCACACAAGCTACCCCACATTTCCTCCTGTGAGCAAGACTTACCCCACAATTGTGTCAAAAAAGGTTTTTAGCTATCTTTGTCTTGTATTGCGGCCGCCCTGACAGCCGCAGCATGTCCGCGGACATCGGCGTTTCGGTGAGTGTCGGCTTCTGCAAGCCAAATACCGACAGGTAAAGGCTATGCAGTAAGGGCCCAGATATCAAAACACATCTACAAACCACACTGGCTCCGTTAATTGGATTCTGCTCTTTATCCGCTCCTTTATCTGCTCTTTTTCTGCTCTGTCTTCTAGTCTGTCTTCTGGCCTGTGGTTGACCCCCTCGTTGATCTCCAGTCAACTGGTATTGTTCCGCGGCCCAAATAAGGGTGTCGGCGGATGTCGCAGCGGTGTCCGATGAAAAAAATCGCTGTGCTGCGAAGGGACATACATAAATAGCCGATTAGCCATCGTAGATCAGGGCCCTATGCTATATTGTCCTTGGAATTAGATGCTCTTGAGACCATGAGTCAGGATATGGAAAAGACAGAATCGTCATCGACGTCTGGAGACGTTGAATCGTCGCCCGTGCCCTACACTGGCCCCAAATCTGAAGAAGAAGCCAGCTATGAACGGGAGCTCGATCGCGAAGAGGAATACCAGCTGGAAAGATTAGTGTCTGGATCTAGACAATCGCATGTGTCGCATAGGGGTATAAAACTTCGTATGGGAGGATCCAAGCCTATACCGCCTACCATCTCTAAAACGGACTATATTGTGGAATTTGATGGCCCTGATGACCCTCTGCACCCTAAAAACCGCCCATTGAGAGAAAAAATAACCGCATGCATCTTCCTTGGCCTGACTACCTGCACGGTGTCATGGGGATCAGCCATTTTTGCAACTGCTATTCCCGCGGTATCCAAAGAGTTTAACGTGGGCCAGGTTGTCGCAACTCTAGGCATTTCATTATATATTGCAGGCTTCGCTGCCGGTCCTATTGTATGGGGATCTTTGTCTGAGCTTGTAGGAAGAAAAGGTCCAATTCTGGTGTCACAGTTTGGCTTTATCGTCTTTTCGTTTGCTACTGCCACCGCAAAGGATTTCCAAACTATAATGTTGTCCCGATTCTTTGCTGGTTTCCTTGGATCGGCCCCCTTAGCAGTCATTGGAGGTGCCTATACTGACATGTTTTCGCATCAGGCTCGAGGCAAGTCACTGGTTGGATACCTTTCCATGGTGTTCGTTGGTCCTACTATTGCACCGGTAGTGGGAGGATTCATCTCTGCTTCCTACTTGGGATGGCGTTGGACTGAATACATTACTGGTATCATGGGGTGCTTTGTGCTGGTCATGGACTACTTTTTCTACGAAGAGTCCTATTACCCCATTGTACTTGTTAAAAAGGCAAAACGGTTGCGAGAACAAACTGGCAACTGGGCCATACACGCGGTTGCAGAACAAAAGAACTTGGACTTGAACAGAATCCTTCAAAACTCTATCCTTCGTCCTTTGCATTATCTTACTACTCAACCAATTGTCGCTCTTATTGCTATATACATTTCCTTTGTGTATGGAATCCTCTACCTTTGTCTGGAAGTATACCCTCTGATCTTTATGAATGGCTACGGGTTTACTGGCGGCAAAGCTGAGCTACCTTACCTGGGCATTCTAGTAGGAATGCTCATTGGTGGTGCATACCTACTCACATTCGAACCTCGGTATGGTCGCAAGGTCGATCAAAACGGTGGTCGTCCTTGTCCTGAGGCAAGATTAGATGCAATGCTTCTTCCTGCAGTTTGCTTTCCCATTGGGCTATTTTGGTTGACATGGACAGGAAACTACCCTCAACATATCCACTGGATAGTTCCCACGTTGGCCGGCCTGTTTATTGGCTTTGCACTCATGGGCATTTTCCTCAGTGCAATCTGCTACATGGTAGAATCTTATCTTCCTGTAGTAGCATCAGTGATGGCCGCTAATGCATTCTTGCGGGCCGCATTTGCATCTTCTTTCCCTCTGTTCGCAAAGGCAATGTTTAATAACATGGGAATCAATTGGGCTGGCACTCTATTAGGATGCCTCGCTACCCTTATGGTTCCAATTCCTTTTGTTTTTCGCATTTACGCTCCTGCATTGAAAAAGACCATCAAATATTAATGTATAGTAATTATATACCAGTGTTTTGTGAAATTTTACTAGTTGAATTGAGAGGTGGTGTAGGCGCTGGAGTTATTGCATCCATCTGGAGTGAAAGTGCCGATGACAGAAGCAACTTTTCAGACATCTCCTCTTCTTCTTCATTGGCCCTTTCCTCGATTCTTTCTAGGTACTCTTGTATGCTCATATTTTTGTCCTTTAAAAGTTTCAAAAGCATGTTTTTAGTGTTTGCGGTTCTAAACCTGTCTTTAGAATTCCATAATTCCACAATTTCATTAGCTTCCTGCTGTGGGTTTGATGGTGGGTGTTCTGAGGCCCAGGGGCTTAGAAATTCCTTTCCAGCTTCCGGATTATTGACTCCATATTCATAATAATTGCATATGGGTCCATTTAAAGCCATGAATTCCTTCGCATCTGTCGCCAGGCATCCTGAAACCGTCCAGTGTAGTCCGTAAATCAAATTTTTAACACTGGCAAAACTGTATATCACCCACATTATATATGGAATGACGCAAGCGGTAATGAGTTTGGGAGCATTCTGAAGTCCAAAGTTCAAAACTGTTCCTGATAACATGATTGCAAAATAGTGGCAGGTTAGATAGTTTTCAATAATGAGCTCGTTTGACAGAGCGATATGAGAGAATAACAATATCCAAGCAATCATATATCTGCCAGAATTGTGATCGAATATGGCAACACCTCTCCAGTTTACTCTTTTCCCTCTTTGAATTCTTAGGATTGTGGCTATTTTAAAAAGCGACCACGATACAATAGCAACCACGCATCCTATGCCTACCGCTGGATTTCCCACCAAGTATACCACATGTGCATTATTAGCATAGTACACGCTTCCATTCCTCATAAATGGGAGCCTGTAGGCTTCGGTTTGTGCGGGCGTCTTGAGACCTCTTTCAGCTGCTTGCTGGGACATCCACGAAACTGCATCGATGTAATCCAAAAACATTTCTCCAAGAGAACGTTTTTTGTAGGAAACAAGACTCCCAGAGTTATTCATTCCAGCATGGTGTGGGTGAATATTTGTTTCAAGATACCAAATGCTGCTTTTTAGAGTGACTTCTCTTGCACAGGTCACTTCCTGTTGACCACCTCCCCATGGTGGCAGCTGCTTCCTGTGTGAAAATAAGTAGCAATTCATAAGTATATGCTTGAGCCTAAAGGCGCTTTTAATCGTCTTGAGTTTCCCGTCCCCATTACTATCAGAGTATGAGGATACCAACTCGACCTTCCATACATCATTCATATCTCCGTCGTAGTTGTCGGCCCCGTATGCACTGACTTCAAATTGCCAATCACATTGAGACACCGGAGCAGAGTGTTCGTGACTGTGTAGGTGTTTGTTGGTTAGAATATGCCGCAGCGTAACGTAATCTCCATTCTTTAGAATCGGATAGCTCTCGTTCCTGGGGTCTACTAGGTCAATTGTCCAAACATTATTCAAATCATGGAAGGAGTACAATGTTACCTGTTGCTGCAAAGATCCTGTCGGATAACTTAGTTCGTGCGAATGTAAATAACCTCCCGTTCCATAATGTCTAATGGTAACAAAGCTACCACTAATTATTTCCGCAGGCATAGGGAGCTTGTCATTACCGATAAGCTGGGCCTGAAATGGCCCAGGCATCAACCAGTCTGTGTCTCCAGACCGTGGAGCAAGGTTAAGATGGATGATGCACGCAATTGCAAATATAGCTACTGATACGACCAATAGAGTGACTATCCGAATAGTCAACTCTAGGCACTCTTTTATCCAACTTGCTTTCAAGTCCGGTATTCTCCACCAGACCTGGTAAATATGGAGACAGGCTATGCCTGCGAACAATATGGACCCGAGGTGCTTTGCAGAACCTGTGACACAACCCACGCTTCCTGATAATAGTATAACAGAGAGTATCCATTTAAGGGAAAAGGGCCTCTGGCGTTCGAACACTTTCCAAAGCAGAACCATTAATGCGATTGAAAAATTCAATACTGAACTCGAGGAAATGAATCTATTCTCTGTCACCAGGCTGTTTTCAAAAACAAACATCAGACTAGTCACTACTGCAATGCCCCGGGTACAATTGCTTAACAATTGAGTGACATAGGTGCATGCTACCGTCAGAGTCGACAGTCCTGCTGCAAAAACTCTCAGCCTGACATAATCTGAATTGCAGTCTCTTAATCCTAGAATCTTCCACACCAAGTAGTATAGCAATGTTGGCAAAGGCGGGTTTGTGTCTACGAAGAATTTACCTTGAGAATACTGGTGGAGGTGTCGACATAGAGACGCCTCCTCTCTGACTGCCACGGCCGGATGGTCAATTCTATAGGTCTGCACAATTCCTTTAAGAGCCAATAGAAACATAATTATGATACCATCTTTCCTTCTCAGCTTGACTTTCAAATCACAAGGGGTATCGGCAGTCAATGGTACTCCAGGTCTCCAGTGACCTACCCAGAACCCAGTTCCGGTATTGGCTGATAAAGATTCTCTCTCCTGCTCCACATGACGAAAAGGAATATCCAATTGCTTCTCTCTTTCGACAGTCATTGTATGTGAGTTGATTGAATAGACTGGAGCCTGGCAATCTTTATTCTTCATTTAAGTTAAATTAGTCTTCATAGGCATTCTAAATAGTGGACATACTCAACAACTTTGATAACTTTACTCCAGAATTGCTACCCAATGTCTATTGCAAATTCTCCAAGATACTTTATCGCAGCTAAATAGCAGCACATCTCACGAAGACAGCCGGAGAAAGGAATGCCATAAACGTGGATCTCCCGGACTCAAGTCCAACTCTACACAGACTCTAATGTCTCTACTATACCCTTAAGCCCGTTCACATCTTACATATATCCATATCCATCTCGCCAGAAAAAAATAACAGCCACGAAACCACGCATTTACAAAACCATCCACGAGCTCCTTCAAATCTTACCAAAGATACCATCTTCTCGAGGTATCTGTCGCATCATGCATGAGCGTTGGCTCTGCGTGCGGCGGGTAATAAATCATTCATGCAAAAGTTAGTAATGTGCGAGCCACACACGGCTGAACTATCTCGGATTTTTTTTTTTTTTTTTTTTTTTTTTTCAAAATTTCTTTATCGGCCTTCACAAAAGTGCATCTACATTAACTGTAGTCAATCCGGTCACAATCGTTCTCGGACTATAGAGACTACTGATATCCAATCATGGATATCGCTACTCCTTCTGGAACCGAAGTCACTTCGGTGGATTTTGGATTCCTGAATTCTAAGGATATTAAAAAGTTTTCTGTCAAGCAAATTTCCAACCCTGAGGTTTTCGATTCTCTAGGACACCCAATTTCGGGAGGTTTGTATGATCTGTCTCTGGGTGCATTCCTCAAGAACCTCTGTGCGACATGCGGTTTGGACGACCGATTCTGCCCGGGACACATGGGTCACATTGAACTGCCCATTCCAGTGTACAACCCTCTGTTTTTCAGCCAGATGTTTGTTCTGCTACGGTCCTCCTGTCTGTACTGCCACCACTTCCGCCTGAAGTCAGTGGAAGTACACCGATTCTACTGTAAGCTCAAGCTTCTGCAGTATGGATTGGTGTTCGAGGCCACTGAAGTCGACAACATTACTCTGTCTGGCAACATTCTGGGCAAGAAGGAGGAAGTGGACGACGGCGACGAGGCCGAGGAGGGTGAAGAGGATGCAGCTGTATCTGGTAAGCCTGTTGAGAATGCCGACGAACTGATTCAGAAGCGCAATGCGTACGTAGAAAAGTCTATTCGAGACGCCATCAACCAGGGACGAAGCACTCCCGCCGGAGTCCAGACGTCGTCTATTCTGGACGAGCGAAAGGCCGTGATCCACGACTTTTACAAGCGAATTCTAGCTCGACCCAAGTGCGACAACTGTGGTATGTTCTCGCCTACTTTCCGAAAAGACGGTTTTGTAAAGATCTTTGAGACTCCTCTGCCAGAAAAGAAGCTGGAGAGCAACAGAATTAAGGGCCACCACCGTCAGGATATGATTTTTGAGGCTAAAAAGTCAGGCTCTACTGAGAATGGTGAGATTCCTGCCAGCGAAATCCCTATTCCTAAAGCATCATCTCGTAACTCTACCCGTTACGTTCTGTCCAATGAAGTGCGCAACATTTTGAGATCGGTCTTCACCAAGGAGCAGCAGGTGTGCAAGGTTGTCTTCCAGATGCGCCCTGGATCTTCGGAAGCTGTTTCCCCTGACATGTTCTTCCTCCATCACCTGGTTGTGCCTCCTACTCGGTTCCGACTACCCTCTCAGCTTGGTGACGAGGTCCACGCTAACATCCAGAACGACCTGTTGGCTAATGTATTGACCACTGCTCTGCGAATTCGTGACCTCAACGACCAGATTAACCACATGCGTAACACTAAGATTGGCGGAGAGGAACGTCGAGCTGTGTTCAATCAGCTTATGAACGGATTTGTCACCCTTCAGAACAGCGTCAACGCCTTTTTGGACTCCACTAAGAATCAAAATGCCGCTGCAGGAAAGCTTCCTCCTCCTGGTATCAAGCAGACTTTAGAAAAGAAGGAGGGTCTGTTCCGTAAAAATATGATGGGTAAGCGAGTCAATTACGCTGCTCGTTCGGTAATTTCTCCTGATCCTAACTTGGAGACTACTGAGATTGGTATTCCTCCCGTGTTTGCCGTCAAGCTGACATACCCCGAGCCTGTTACTGCTTACAACGTGGACGAGCTCCGCAAGGCAGTTATCAACGGTCCCTACAACTGGCCCGGAGCTACCCAGATTCAGAACGAAGATGGAACTCTTGTATCTCTGCATAACATGACAGTTGAACAGCGTACTGCATTGGCTAACCAGCTTCAGACTCCCTCATCTTCGTTTGGCGTCAACGGAATTGTCAACAAGAAGGTGTACCGTCACATTAAGAACAATGATGTGGTGCTCATGAACCGACAGCCCACTCTGCACAAGGCCTCAATGATGGGTCACAAGGTTCGAGTGCTCCCTAAGGAGAAGACTCTTCGTCTGCACTACGCCAACACTGGTGCCTACAATGCCGATTTCGATGGAGACGAGATGAACATGCACTTTCCCCAGAATGAGAATGCTCGTGCAGAAGCTTTCATGCTGGCTAACACAAACTCCCAGTACCTGACCCCTACCTCAGGAAAGCCTCTTCGTGGTTTGATTCAGGACCATATTTCTGCCGGTGTCTGGCTAACTAACAAGGATACTTTCTTCACTCGTGAAGAATACCAGCAGCTTGTATATGGCTCCATTCGACCTGAGGATGGACATACTACCCATGGTAAGATCATCACTGTTCCTCCTGCTGTGATCAAGCCTAGACCTCTGTGGACTGGTAAGCAGATTATCACTACTTGTCTGCTGAACATCAAGCCTCTTGACCGCCAGGGACTGAACATGAAGTCAAAGAACAAGATTAAGAACAACTACTGGGGAGAGGGCTCTACCGAAAACGATGTCATCTTGCACAAGGGTGAACTCGTATGCGGAATTCTGGACAAGTCGCAGTACGGTGCTGCTGACCACGGTCTGGTACACTCAGTATACGAAATCTATGGACCCGATTCCGCCGGAATGTTCTTGTCTGTCTTGGGTCGATTGTTCACAAAGTACATTATGTCCATTGCCTTCACTTGTGGTATGGACGATCTTCACTTGACCGCCGAAGGTAACAAATGGCGACGAGATATCCTCGACCAGAACACTAATGTTGGTCTCAAGGCCGCTGCTGAGGTTGCTAACTTGCCCGAGGGTACTAAGAGCGACGATCCTGTGCTGCTAGAGCGTCTGGAAGAGATTCTTCGTGACGATGACAAGCTGGCTATTCTTGATGCTATCACTCAGTCCAAGGTTAACGCTGTCACCTCGAACGTTGTATCGACCTGTGTTCCTGCCGGTACGTCAAAGAAGTTCCCTCAGAACAATATGCAGGCCATGGCTCTGTCAGGAGCCAAGGGATCTAACGTCAATGTGTCCCAGATTATGTGTATGCTGGGTCAGCAGGCTCTGGAAGGTCGTCGAGTACCCGTCATGGTCAGTGGTAAGACTCTTCCTTCCTTCAAGCCATTTGAGACCAAGGCCGTGGCCGGTGGATACATTTCAGGACGATTCTTCTCCGGTATCAAGCCTCAGGAGTACTATTTCCATTGTATGGCCGGTCGTGAGGGTCTTATTGATACTGCCGTCAAGACTGCTCGATCTGGATATCTGCAGCGATGTCTGATTAAGCAGCTCGAGGGAGTTCACTCCAACTATGACAACACTGTACGCGACAGTGACGGAACCTTGGTTCAGTTCATGTACGGTGGTGATGGTGTCGATGTCATGAAGGAGTCTCACCTGCGAGAGTTTGAATTCTGCGTTAACAACTACGAATCACTTTTGCAGAAGCACAGACCAAAGTCGGTGGACAACTTGGACGCTGAAGAGGCTTTGGAGTACGCAAAGAAGGTTCGAAAGCACCTTAAGAAGCACGCTGATGAACCTCACTGGGCCCAGACACCCAAATATGACCCCGTTCTTTCGCTGTACAACCCTTCGCGATACCTGGGATCGGTGTCTGAAAAGTTCCAGGACCAGCTGGACACTTTCATCAAGAACAACCAGCATCTGTTCAGCAGCAAGAAGGGCAAGGATGGATTGGTGACTGAGAAGAAGTTCCGAGCTCTGATGCAGCTCAAGTACATGCAGGCTGTGATTGACCCTGGTGAGGCCGTGGGAATTATCGCTTCTGAGTCTATTGGTGAGCCTTCCACTCAGATGACGCTGAACACTTTCCATTTTGCTGGTCACGGTGCTGCTAACGTGACGCTGGGTATCCCTCGTATGCGAGAGATTATCATGACTGCTAGTGCTGCCATCAAGACTCCTCAGATGACTTTGCCCATCCGAGATGTTGTTAGTGACGAGCAGGCCGATGTGTTCTGCCGAGGAGTGACCCGTATCCTGCTATCTCAGTTTATTGATAACGTAATTGTTGTTGAGAAGACTGGTATCAGCGATAATGGCAGCTCCTACCGATCCTACTCTATCCGTCTCCAGTTCTTCACCCGAGAGGAGTACGAAGAGGAGTACGATATCACTCAGAAGGAGCTGCTGACGGTGCTGCGATCAAAGTTCCTTCTAGAGCTTGAGACTGCAGTCATCAAGGAGATTCGTCGTCAGAAGCGTATGGGTCAGACCGCCGTTGCCGAGGTTGGAAGCGCTCTGCCTCGCAACCAGACTGAGCTGGGTGCTCGGGACGAAGAGGGAGACGCCAATGCATCTGGAGCTGGTGACGATGAAGACTCTGACATTGATGAGGAAGATGCCACTGAAGAAAAGGAAAAAGCTAACACAAAGCAGGCGGTGTCCTACGACAACCCTGACGACGAGGAATTGGAGGTTATGGAGAAGGCTGGCAAGTCTGACTCTGAGTTTGACTCTGATTCTGAAGATTCTGCATCGTCTTCGTCTGATTCTGACTCTGATGATGAGAGAGACGTCAAGATGCGCCAGGCCCCTTCGGCTGCTATGTCTAAGGAGGCCAAGGAGCGAGAAAAGGAGGTCATCACTGCTCACAAGATGATCCGCAAGTTTAACTTTGACGATGCCAACGGAGAGTGGTGCGAGTTTGATCTCGAAATGGATAGCGGTACCAAGAAGCTGCTGATGGTAAACATCATTGAGGCCCTGTGCCGAAAGGTGGTGGTCCGTGAGATTCCTGGTATTGGACGATGCATTCGACCCGCTCCCGAAAAGGGCCAGCGAGTCCTGGTCACCGAGGGAGTCAACTTCAAGGCCATTTGGGATGAGAACTTGTACGTGGATGAGAACGGCATTCGCTCTAACGACATTTCGGCTGTGCTAAAGACTTACGGTGTCGAAGCTGCCCGTAACACCATTGTCAATGAAATCAACCGAGTGTTCGAAACATACGCCATTTCGGTCAACTTGCGACACTTGGAGCTCATTGCTGATATGATGACCCGAGAGGGAACATACTTGCCCTTCAACCGACAGGGTATTGACTCTGGAACGTCGCCATTCATGAAGATGAGTTTCGAGACCACCTGTCAGTTCCTGACCCGAGCAGTTTTGGAGGGAGATACTGATGATCTGGAGAGTCCAAGTGCACGAATTGTTACCGGAAAGCTTTCCAAGGTTGGAACCGGTTCGTTTGATCTGTTTACTCAGGTTGCCTAATGTATATTATAAATAATTGTTATGTTATCCTATCTCTACTAAATTCATTATCTCTACTAAATTCCACTATATGTACAATCTTCCTCGTCGTAATATTCAATCTTGACTGATGGTTGAGATGTCCGAGATGTTCGTTAGTTGAGGTGATCACGTAGCCTTACAGTTACAGTGTCCATCTCCAGGCCTTAACCATGGCAGCCATCGAGGCAGTGTATATAATTGATATCAATGGGTAAGTGCTCTGTCAAGACACGTTGAAGAGGTTCTAACATTAGCCATGTTGTTCTGGACTACAAGGCGTCTGCGTCTCCCCCTAAACTGAGCCATCTGATACCTCTGGTGACTTCGTCGGAGTCTGGTGTAGGTGAGGGACGTGGTGAACAAAATGTCAAGGAAATATCGTCATCAAGACTGTTGTATCATCAAAAGCATGGCAATATGATATTTATGTTGCCTACATCATCGACTATCCCTTCGTTGGTCCCGTTTGAGTTTATTAACCGACTGGTGGAAGTGCTGGAGAGCTATTTTGGGTCTCCGCTGATATCTACGAAAATAGAGACAAACCTCGACACAGTAGCAATGATTCTGAATGAAATGCTGGATGGAGGAGTTCCTAGCTTTACTGAGCCAGACCCGATGCGAGATTTGGTTCCTTATGGAGGACTGTTTTCAAAGCTGCTGGCGGGCAACTCGAGATCAAGAACACCCAAATCCCAGGAAGTGCCGTGGAGACGAGCGGAAGTACGACATACTAACAATGAGCTATTTGTGGATTTGGTGGAAACGCTATACGTGATTGCCGGATCAGACAGCTCTGCGACCAGGACAGTGCCTTCGTCTTCAGCATTTTACACCTCCTACTCGTCTAATTCCAGTGTTAGCGGTGGATCAAACGTGCACACGCTCTTGTGTCGTGCCGAGGGCACTATTATTGTCACTTCCCACTTGTCTGGTATCCCCAAGGTAGAATTGACCCTAGCAACTGGGCCACATAAGCTTGATTATCCTTCTTTCCACCCCTGTGTGGAGCTGGATACCTGGAGGCAGAGGCCGGGAACGGTGTCGTTCATCCCTCCTGACGGAAAGCATTTGGTAGCATCGTACACACTAGAAGATAAGGTCCAGCCTGGAGTTGTATTTGCAGATATCAAGCGAGGGCTAGGTGTCAACAAGGACGAATTTGAAGTCCGAGTGTGGACAAACGTGGCCAAGGACGTTAAAGCGGTAGAGGGTCTTAGTGTTAATGTGGTGTGTGATAGCAAGCTGGTTCGGGGAATCAAGAACCAGCGTGTAACTGGCGGAGACTTTCACTTTAGCGACCGGGCAGTTGGTGAATGGAGGTTTCCTGGAAAGGTGCCAATGGGATGGAGCGCAACCCTTCGAGGAGTTTTACAGAGAACTGAGGAGGAGGAATTGCGAGAAGAGGACCAAGATGATGACGACAACGTGGATGACAAGAAAACTGCGTCTGCATTATTCCCCTCGCACTTGACTCTGTCGTATAATCTCACTGGACAAGTTCCCAGCGGGACCAAGGTTCACGACTTAAGAATAACCAGCACTCGGGGACTTGGAGAGGGAGTCAAACCCTTTAAAGGAGTACGCTATGTAACTAGAGTAGGGGAGTATGTTGTTCGATAGATCTATACCATCTACGGTACTTGTCGGTACTTGTCAGATCCAAGACGATAGACCCGGTTAGCCTACAGAGGACGTTCAATCGTAAACCCATTGTTGATCATGTCCACCAGTTCGTCTAGTCGATGAATGACAACGTCCGTTTCGGTGGTGTCATTGAGATGACCATTGACATCGCTCTGAAGCAGTACGGTTGCCGCTCCAGCTCTATGGCCCGCCAACATGTCGTCCACCGAGTCGCCAACCATAATGAGGTATTTAGGATCAATTCCCCAATTTTGGGCAATGTGCAGAATCCCATCTGGACTGGGCTTTGGGGGCTTGAATTCTCGAGTGATCAAAGGGCCAAACTCATGACCGTCAAGAAAGTTTGTTAGTAAATGGTTGACAGGAATGGGAAAGTTGCGAGTACAGATGGTTTTGGGAAGCCCCAAATCACCAAGAAACTAGGTCAGTAATAGTCAATGGCATAGTCAATGACATCAATGCCCATACTTACATCCATCAGAGTGCTAAGGCCTGGCTGGGCTTGCATCTCTACCATTGCCTTTCTCTCGATATCCTCCAGCTTGCGATGAGCCTCGGCCTGTTCAACAGACGGCAGACTGTGAACATGGTCTAGAATATCGGTCCCCTTGGAAATCCCAAGCGCTTCTCTCATTTTTTCTGGTTAGCTCTGGATCAATACCAGTGCTGGGGCAGCTACCTACTGAACATCCACGTCTAATGTTAGTACTCTTTCCAACTACTGTCCTCCAATCTATAGCATACCTGAGGAAGACATAAAGTACCATCCATATCGAAAATGATACCTTTAATGGGAATATCCCCCTCCCTCGAGGGCTTTAGAATCATTCGCGCCATATTTCGTATAGTCATCTCGGAAAGATCCGAATCCGAAGCCGGTGACTTTGGTCTGCACTGTCTGCACTACCAACAATTCTGCCTGCTCCACGACCACCTTTATATATCCATCCCACATTCCTCAATCTATCCACCAGCTATCCACTCTCTATCACGTTTACATCTTTCAATTCATCTCACTGCTTCATCCATTCTATCCACCGTACCACCGCACTGTCGCACTCCGGAGTCGAACCGTCACCTACCACCATACACATACACCCAAGGGTCGTGGCCTTGATTAGCTTCCTGCCATTGCTGTGGGGATATCAGAGGTAACGCCACTAGAGCCAGAGAATTGCACTTGACAATGGCGTCGTCAATCCCATACCTCCCTGACGCTGAGCAGAATCCTTTTGCGGAACAGAACGAGGGATCGGATATTCACTCCAGAGTGTCTTCCCATGACGACCATGACGACAGACACAGTCCAGAAGGCGGGTCAGACGAAGCAGACAGCCATCATGGAGACTCACAGTCCCAATTAGAATCGCCTGAAGCCCCCCAGGTTCAGGAATCGCAGGACGACCACGATGCTCATTATGAAAGGAACGAAGAAAACACTACAAGTGACCCTGATTCTGGTACGAAAGCGGGTGAATCTACGGAACAGCATGCCCAAAGAGGTACAGAGGACGACGAAAATGAGCCGTTGGGGTCCATTCGACGCCAGGCCTCTGAAGGCCCTCGAACACCTTCTGGCAAAGGAGGAGTTAAGAAGTACAAGCTAATCACAAAAGTTACGGGGTTGGAGCGCCAGGGCAAGAAGGACCCAATCATCCGATTTGACGCTTACACCACTCTGCCCAGATTCCGTACTACCACGTTCCGAGATGTGAGACGAACCTACCATGAGTTTGAAAAGTTCTTTGACCATCTCAATGGCAACAACCCTGAATGCTTTGTACCCTCTCTGCCAGCGTCCAAAACGTCTGCTGGTCTGGGAACTGAGGAGGACGACCAGAAAGTAAAGTCCAATCTGCAACTGTGGCTTGATCGGGTCACGTCCAACCCCATTCTTGCCCGGGATGAGGAGTTTGTTTATTTCATTGAGGCCGATTTTGGTTACTCGCCAGTGGTAAAGCGCAAGCCTCCTGCTACTGGATTGGCTCGTAAGGCCATGAAACAGCTGCAGCCTCCTCCAGATGAGGTCACCGAGCTACAGGAGTTTAGACCGCTGGTCAAGGAAGTGTATTTGCGGGGCCTTGACGCCCAACATAAACTGGAAAAGGTTTCCAAGCATCGTAGGTCATTAGGATTAGCTACTACTGACTTTGGCACTAGAGTGTCTAATTTTGCGTCCGTCGAGACAGTGCCAGGCATGATTAACATGTGGCGAAAGCTTGGAAAGGTTCTGACATCCTTGGGCGATGTGCAGGCAGTCCAGGCCACTGCCGAAGCTTCTACCTTGGGAGACGGCCTGGGATGGGTAACCGGAGACGCCTATGTGGCCAAGGAGGCTCTCACCAACCGTCACTTGCTCATGAGAGAACTGATTAAAGCACAGGCCACCACTCGAGCACGTCACCAAACTGCTACCCGAGTCAAAGGATCATCAAATCTCAGCCCAGTTAAGGTGGATGAGGCCATTGGTGCTCTCGAGGAGGCTACGCATCAAGAAGAAGTTCTCACTAACAAGGTCCGTCGTGTCAGTGACAACATGCTTTTGGAAAAGGGAGTGCTGTTGGATAGATTTGAGCAGGACATCAAAACAAACATTAACAATTACGTGCTGCGAACGCTTCACAGCGAGAGACGTGCGCTCTCATATTGGGAGTCGGTGAGGTTGGATATTCGAGCTGCTGATTCCAATGGCGGCCTTAGTAGACTTGGAAGAGAGTCCACTCCCGCCAACAGACGGGCCACCATTGCCCAAAGTCAAGGTGCCCGAGGAGACAGCTGGAGCGGAGACCGCCACAGACGAGCCACTGATTATGGCTCGGAGCGACGTCTCAGCCAGGATCATGATGACGACCACGAGGAAATCTCTCAGGAGGATACAATTGTCGATGCACGCAATGCCGCCAGTCTGCTTGCTGGATCTGTCTTTTAAGCTATGTAACTATCACTGAGCGCAGTTATTTAACATCTACTCATTATCACCGTACCATACTTCTGTAGCATTCTACTCATTCATCTACCGTAGTCATTATCTTCCCTAGTTGACCGTTGACCGATATATCATCACGACCTCACTAGCCGTGTTGTCTCTTCGCGACTTAGCGACTTAGCATGGGGTTGTTCGAAAAGTTCCAGAGAAAGGCGTCCAAGCTGGGACTAACCTCAAAGGCGATCAAGTTTTTGCCCTATTTATCGCTGTTCATTGCAGTGTGTGGTGTGGGTTGGCTGTTTGTGCTGCCAATCGAGGGCCAGTATCGCAACACGTACATTTCCGAGAATGCGTTGATGCCAGCGCAGGTATTTTCATACTTCCGAGAATCAGAATGGCATATCACTAGGGGGTACAGAGAGGAGATCAAACTTTTAGAGTCTGCCTCTGAGCAGGAGCGTACTGATGCGGTTGTTCAATGGTTTCGGGATATTGGCGTCAAACCGTTTACTCATTCGTGGGACGTGAGCTACGGATCACAGTCGTTTAACGGGACCAACGTGTACGGTATTCTTCATGCTCCTCGAGGAGATAGTTCTGAAGCAATGGCGCTTGTGGCTCCGTGGATAAACCGGAATGGAGAGTACAACACCGGAGGCGTGGCCCTGCTAGCAGCGCTGGCGAGATACTTTAAAAACTGGTCGGTGTGGTCTAAGAATATCATTCTGGTAGTGCCCTCCGATTCGCATTTTGCCCTTAGATCCTGGGTGTCTGCTTATCATACTGACTTGGAGAACACAGCCGGTGACATTGAGGGAGCAGTGGTGCTTGACTATCCTCGAGGCCACGACTACGTGGAGCAGGTAGAGATTTCGTACGACGGTCTGAATGGCCAGCTCCCCAATTTGGACTTGTTTAACACTGCTACTATTATTGCTAATCACGAAGGAATGAAGGTGGTTATCCAGGACATGGATGTAGGGTACTCAAAGTATATGGATCGAGCAAAGACACTTGTTCGGGGAATTTTCAGTCAACTACTGGCGGGTATCAATGGCCGATTGGCTGGCGGTGAGAACTTTAGCGGATGGAAAATCGATACAATCACCCTCAAGGCCCGTGGGGATAAGGGTCCTGCCGATATCACCAGCTTTGGTAGAATTGCTGAACAGACTCTGCGGTCCATTAACAACCTGTTGGAGCACTTTCACCAGTCATTCTTCTTCTACTTGCTATTGACTCCCAAGAAGTTTGTGTCAATTGCTACCTATCTACCTTCTGCCCTACTGGTAGCAAATTCATTCCCCATCATGGCAATCTACAAGCTGCTGGTGGCTGATAGAACTGCCACCACGTACCACACCGTGGCCATACCTGTTGCAATTCTGACTGCCGTGTTCATGTCGTCGGCTGTCGTTGGCTTTGGTGCCTTGTATGTTGACCCCAAGAACTGTGGTCCACTTGTAACTGGAATCGTGGCTGTTTCCTACGGAGTCATGGCGATTGGATCACTGGTGCCCACACCCGCCTTGGTTCACCGATCAGCAATCCAGCACACTCAGGCCTATTCATTTATTCTACACGGTCTGTTTTTGACCACTCTGGCAATGGTAAACTTTGCAATGGCCCTTGTCATTGGCGTGCTGACTGTCCCCCTGGCGTGGATTCGTTCGCCCTCGCCAACAGTAGTAGCTAGGCGTCAGACTGCACTCCTTTTATTGTCCTGCCCATGGACAGCAGTACTCGCGTTTGCTACTTACAAGAGCCATTTCCAAGCGCGACCACTTTTCGAGTGCTTTTTTGAGACCTTCGACGGCCTCTTCTGGAGCTGGCGTGGACTGCATGTTTACACTTGGGCCATTATCGTAGGCATCTGGGTACCAGTATGGATAATTGGTGTCATTGTGAGCTCAGTGCGGGCTACTCCAGACGTCTCTCCAGAGAAGAAGAATGCATGATTCCTAGATATTACACTAATTAAAGAGCTACGGTAATTTAATCGTCATCAAGAATGATAACTCCATCTAGGCCCTCGTTCTCAGGTTCTTCATCATCGGAAATGACAATGGTCTCTTCCAACACTTCATCAAGCTTTGGACGCTTGCCTGGAGGCTGAGTCGCGTCGGTTTCCTCTAGCTTTCTCTTAGTTCCATCCCCCTCGGTAGTAATGTCTTCTTCTTCCTTGGTAACAGGTTTCTTTGCGATTGAGCTAGGAATTTTCACAATCTTTATGGTTTCGTTGGTGCCAGCCTGAACATATACTTGTAGATTGACTCTGTGTGTGTCGTCATCGTCATCGATAACGGTGATAAAGGTTCCATCTCCAATATTGAGATCGGTAAATGTACGATCAGCATTGTCGTCAAAGTCAGCGTCGTACAACAGCTTGTCGGTGAGAATACTGAAGTCTTCGTCGTACTCTAGCTGCTTGAGCAAAGAGTCGATAAACTGTCTTAGGGTGGCCTTAGATGGGTCGACTTCGATAGTGGCCCGGGCAACGTTAGATACAGGGCATTCAGGATTAGGAGGGCGAACTTTTTGCACACTGAAAATCTTATCAGGCTGGTGCGAAAGGTACACGTTACGGGCACTGTCCAGAGCGTTTGCAACTACCTTTAACGATTGCAAGACACACACACCTGCTGTGACCGCATTTGTTGTAGCAATGGCAGGAATGATGTTACCAGCAATTTGCTTGATATCAAACTTTGATTTTGTTTCAATGGAGAACACGGTAGAACGAATATTAGTAGCAGCGACCACAAAATTGAGAGTGTCCTCATCGTCCTTGTCGAAAAAGATGGACTCGGATGATTCCTTGAGACGGGCCTGCAGCGCCTTTAGAGCATACTTGAAGACGGCCACATTCTCAGCAAGAGTCCATACTCGCTGGTCCTCCTTAATCACCTTGGAAGCGTCTACAGCGTCTACCTTTGGCTGGAGGCCTTCATGATCCAGAGGGATGGGAGGAATTCGCTCTTTCCACATAGAGTCCATTGTTAGTAGTTGCTCAACGTCGCGCTTGAAAAGCTTGTCTATAATATCTCTGTCAACAGTAGGTTCTAGTACTCTGTTGCGGAGGTCCTTAAGTTCATTAGCCTGAGCAACCAGGGTCTCCCGCTCCTCGGCAGTCTCAGCATCGTCACCATTCTGCAGTTCGCCAGAGTCTTCCTCAGGCTCGAAAAGCTGTGAAAATAAAAAGCTCTTGGACCACACCACGCAGTGGACTGGTTGTGAGGGAGTGGAACGGATGGTACATACAGGGTACGACTTGGGGGCCTCCTTGTAAAGGCAGTCAAAGCATTCCGTCTTGTCGCCCACAATTACCTGGACGTAACCATCGAAACCAGTGGTACCGCTCTCAATCAGAGGCACATCCGAGGCCAGGCACATGTTGTTGACATGCCTTCGAGCGTCCTTATTGTCAAGAGCGTTGTATACAATGTCAAAGGACCTGAACCATTTGATGTTAAACTGGTCTGCCATAATGTTAGAGTGATGGGCCACGATCTGGACCGAGGGGTTGAATTTGGACGCGGTCTCTTTGGCGACAACAGCCTTTGGTCTACCAATGTGTTCTCTGGAGAACAAAAACTGGCGATTGAGGTTACTGAGATCAATTGTATCCAGGTCCACCACATGGATTTCTTGAATTCCTACCAGAACCAGATTCTTTAGTAACTCGCATCCAATTCCACCGGCGCCTACCAGCAGAACTTTACACTGTCGTTAGCACACGCACAATCCACAGTCTGCAAAATCCACACATCCCAAACAATCTCCACAAGATACACAATCCAGATAATCTCCACAAGATATAAAATACATACCGATTTCAACTTCTCATAGGGACCCTTTCCGAGAGTCTTTACACCATTCGTTTCACGGGCCATTATTAGACAATCGCTATCCAGAATCTCGACGATATGGGGATATATATAGTGTGGCTGAATTTTTCACTCCAAGATACGCTGATGTGATTTAGCAAGAATACAGTAACTAGTAAGAAGAAAAGAACACAATTAATCAATTATAGATGCTTAGATAGAAGTAAACAGACCCCATACTCCCTTGGCGTACTGGACAATTTCGTCTCCTCCAAGCTTGGAGTCTCCGTACAATCGGTCCACAAACGAGATGGGCACCTCAGCAATCTTGTAGCCCATTGCACGAGCACGCACAATCATCTCCATCTGGAACACATAGCCCTTGGACTGGGTCATGGCGATAATCTTCTCCAGCACGGGCTTCTTGTACAGACGGAATGATCCGGTGACATCAGAAATGTTAGGGCGCAGGACAACGCGGGCGAGGAAGTTTGCTCCTCGAGACACCAGCTTGCGCTTGAGATCCCATCCGTACACACCTCCGTCACCAGCGTATCGAGTTCCGGTGACAATGTCGTAATCCTTCTCCTTCTGCTTTGCGATAAACTCAGGAATGGCCGAAGGGTGATGGCTAAAGTCGGCATCCATGATAATGACAAAGTTACCAGTGGCATACTGCAGACCGTGCACGTAGGCAGTACCCAGACCAAGCTTGCCAGCTCGAGGCTTGAGCACTACTCGCTTGCCATAGACCTTGATGAGCTGCTTTGCAATGTCCTGGGTTCCATCGGGGGAGCCGTCGTCGACAATGACCACTTCCCAGTCCAGATTGTTGGAATCAAACGTCTTTGCCAACAAGTAGACGATGATTGGCAGGTTCTTGCGCTCGTTGTAAGTGGGCAGGATGACAGAGTACTTGTTAGCCATTGTTAACTGCGAATCTGACCAAGAGGACGAAGAAGACGAAGAGGACGCGTAGCAGTACACGGCTCAGCTATCTCGGGGGATGAGGCTGACAGGCCAGGGGCAATCGATAAAGTGAATGCGACAAATGTCGTATATCAATTGTCAAGCGGAATGACAATGTGCACGTTTGCTAATGCGTTCAAAATGATCTAATAAATTGAATTGTCTGTTGGGTAAGAGGACAAGCGAGCAATGTTGTTTCAATACGAACCCCACAGCGCTGTGGATAAAGGAATGGTGAAACTGTAGCATCACAATCCCGAGAGTTGGAACCGATGAATCCTCAAACATAAAAATTGCTATCGCCACAATTATGACACAATTACTGGCATTGTCAAATGAATATTATGGTCTAAAAGTTTGGAAGTACTGCTTGCCTAATTGACCACTTGAGGAAAGAACAGCGTTTCAGGCCGCGTGCTGATAATATTTAACACAGCGTTTTTGGTTTCTTCTCCATTACGCTTCACCCGTTGCTGATTTATTGAGACAAATTCCGCCATGACCACGCAGGTTCGAAACGATTTGCTATCTTCCTCAGACGGTGTTGGCGATGATTGTGACTATTGTGATAATTATGTCGAAATCATGTACAAAGACTCCAAACAATTCAGAATGGATTTACAGCATGCACTGACAGAACGGTCTGGAATACAATTATTGGACCTTGTCGTGGTTGTACCTGAAGCCAGAGACTCAATTGACGAAATTACAAGTATTTTCAACGAATTAGAGCTCGACGGAGAAGAGTGTTTAGGCATTGACGGATCCTATAGGTTCGTAATGAAAAGTGCCCTTCACGACTCCATTTCTTCTACGACGCTACACATACTCTCAAATAAAATTGTTGCACAATCCATGGTGGAGCAGAAAAAACTACCCAGCCAAACAAATTTCAAGCCCACGGATGCCGGGCTCTCAGACATATTTCTACCACTGGTATCCAGTCTTATTGGAGACACGTACTACCCGCCATTGGTGGTGAAGTGTGGGGTGAGCCAGAAAACAAACGAATTCATATATGCATCGCTAATGCACGCCAGAACTCCAGGGATGGCGGTAGATACAATTCTCGCCGCCGATATTAAGATTGGTATAAAAAATGATGAGATCCATCTTTCACGCTTTGATTTGCATCATTTTGATTTCTCACTAGAGAACCTGAAACATATCTTGCAAAGTCTCCCCGATAACGAAGGTGAGGACAGCATCCGCGACAGACAATCTCTTTCCTGGATAATCCGCACAAAATTAGCTCGTAATATTGCTTACGCGGGTTCCTTATGCATACCACTTAGGGAAACCATTGCACTTAATAGCATTGTTGACCAACCAGACACGCCAGAGGAAATACAAGCTCAAGAAGATATCCTGGATCGAATTGATGAAATGTTTTCGAGCCTAGATTTAAAATGGGAGGCGAGGGCTTTCATGGACGAAATGGTAGCGCACTGTCAGCATTTGGGTCGAAAACTGCGTTTACTTGGTGACCCTACCACAGTAATTAGCAGGTTTGATCAGACCAGAAAGCTATTTGAGGCAGATCTAGATAATTTTCCTATTTCCCGGAATATCGATTCTGAGACTGCTACTCAACGGGTTATCAGGCTGGTTGTCGATACTCATCAAACCTACGACTTATGTGATCCAGAAAATCTACTTCAGGGCTTCCGAATTCCATTTTCATCAATTCTAAGCATACCTACCGGACAAAAATGGATTGATGTGACTGTCACGGACCTGGAAGAGCTTATTGAAACTGCTCGTTTCCATATAAGGCGACTTGAGGGAAGTATTGTTAACATGCTTGTCCCTAAGGACAGTGTGAAGGAATGCTACCAAAGAATGTTCCTCAGGTTAGCAAGAGGTCAGTCAAATGCGCAAACATTCGAAGACCTCTTTGCCGGTTCCGATACAATTGACACAAGAACTCGTGTTAAGTTTGTGCCAACTGAAAAAATAATTTCTTACCTCCGGGACCAAGGAGTGCAACTGAACCGAAGTGCCAATAGGGTGACCGTAGTCTCAAGGCTTCTGGACTTATACTCAGAGAGTAATGAGATCGATTTTCGTCTCAATTGTTCTACCTTGGAGTGTTTTCATGAACACAGACGCACAGAAGTCGCCCTCAATATTCTACATCGTTCAGGGCGGCACCGGGGTCAGGACCCCTGGGTGTCCTTGCAAGATTTTGTACGCCGGCAAGGAGAAATGATTCTCAGATTGCCACTTAAATACTTCAGCAATGATGGCTTGGTTAAGCTACACCATATGCATGACTTGGTTCCATGCAAATCAGGTAGAAGGGAAGACTTTCTTCAAGTCCTATCGTTCCAGGCTACGTCCCTAAACCCAGATACTCAGGATGGCGAGGACGAACCAATGGACGATTTGCAATGGATTGAAGAATTGCTGGTCAATTCATCTCTAGTGGACCAACCTCTAGTGGACCAATTAAACCACGCAAAGGTGATTAGGCTTTTGGAAGGGGTTACTGATCCTGAACTGCAGAGCAGAATAGCTGAAGCTGCCCATACGGACCCTCTCTCGGTTGTAGTATCTTTTTTTCGTTCCTCAAACCAGGAAGAGTTGCTCAATGAACTGAACCTGGCATGACTATTGCATTGGCTTATTTATTAAATTGCTACAGATTTGCATGCTTTGTACCTTCTCTCTGTTGATGATACCCAGTGACACACCAGTGACCACAGAGTTTCATGTATATAGAGGTACAGTAATAAACTAATTGACCTGATCACTCATTGAGACATTGCCTTCCATTGACCTTCTATCGACCCTCTACCGACCTTCTATCGACTTAACACTGTCATTCAAGCCTCTATTCTGGACGGGAAATTGGACGGAACGAATTATTCCGAGACCACTTGCGGGAGCCGTGCCGTGCCGCTCATCGTGAGGCGTGGGGAACGACATCAACAACCATTAACCATTATCCCCCATACCCGAGCTGCCGACCACCGCCAGGCAGGACCAACCCCAAGGTGGACCGTGGCTGCAGTATCGTTGCATTCCAGTTTTGCAACGTCGCGTCCCCTGGATTGAGCGCTGTGCGATGCTGCTGTACATGGGTGTGCGGCTCGCTCCGACTCGGACTCGGCTCCGACGCTCCGGAATTTTTTTTTCCGGCCGTCCATTATCCGTATATTTTGGAGATATTTTTTTTGAAAAAAGCTTTCTGCGTCTGACCTACACCTGACAGTTTTCAGAATACTTTAGACAAAAGCCAAACAATGTTGTCTCGCTCCTTCCGTGTCCAGCGTCTCCAGCGTTTCCAGCCTGTGGCCCGCACCTACGCTACCTCCGTGGCCAAGTACGCCGGAGTGAAGAACTCCAATGGAAACTACACTGTTAACATTATCGAGGGTGACGGTATTGGACCCGAGATTTCCCAGGCCGTTAAGGACATTTACAAGGCCGCTAAGGTGCCCATTGACTGGGAGCCCGTTGACGTGACCCCCATGCTGGTGGACGGAAAGACCACCATCCCCAAGGACACTGTGGAGAAGATTAACAAGAACAAGGTCGCTCTCAAGGGACCCCTGGCCACTCCTGTCGGAAAGGGCCACCAGTCTCTTAACCTGACTCTGCGAAAGACTTTCAACCTGTTTGCCAACGTCCGTCCTTGCAAGTCTGTGGTTGGATACAAGACCCCATACGAGAACGTGGACACTGTGCTGATTCGAGAGAACACTGAGGGAGAGTACGCCGGAATTGAGCACACCGTGGTGCCTGGTGTGGTGCAGTCTATCAAGCTGATCACCCGAGAGGCCTCTTCTCGAGTGGCCCGATACGCTTTCGAGTACGCTCGTTCTCTGGGCAAGACCAAGGTGCTTGTGGTGCACAAGGCCACCCTGATGAAGTTCGGTGACGGTCTGTTCCTGGAGTCTGCCCAGCAGGTCGGTGCCGACTACCCCGAGATTGAGATTGTCACCGAGCTGATTGACAAGACCTGTCTGCGTATGGTCCAGGACCCTGCTCCTTACGCTGACGTGGTTATGGTCATGCCTAACCTGTACGGAGACATTATGTCCGACCTGTCTTCGGGTCTGATTGGAGGTCTGGGACTGACTCCTTCCGGAAACATGGGAGACGAGGTGTCCATCTTCGAGGCCGTCCACGGATCTGCCCCCGATATTGCTGGCAAGGGTCTGGCTAACCCCACCGCTCTGCTGCTGTCGTCGGTCATGATGCTGCAGCACATGGGACTCGGTGAGCATGCCACCAAGATTGAGAAGGCTGTTCTTGACACCATTGCTTCTGGCCCCGAGAACCGAACCAAGGACCTCAAGGGACAGGCCACCACCAAGCACTTTACCGAGCAGGTCATTTCTCGACTGTAAATTTGACCTATTCCAGGTTATGACTTAACGTTCTACTTTGTAGATTAACATGATACAATTGATTGATACTGATAAAACTATATCCAAAGAAATTCGTACCTGTCCATTCATATAAATTGATTGCAAAAGAATACTGATTGAGGTTATTTACATAAATTCGTATCCTGGCCATCTGTTTAGACAATTGATTGAAGGAATACTGATTGATTATATCTACATAAAATTGTACCCTGGCATCTACTCATACAATTGATTGATAGTGATTGAAATTATCTACATAAATTCGTACTTGACCAATTACTCATACTTGGCCATGAATTCCTCGTGGAACTTGATGAATCGGTCGGCATAGTCAGCACCAGGAGCAAGGAAGGTTGTTCTCAGGTGGAAGGTGCCGGGCTCCTGACCGAATCCAGATCCAGGAATGACACAGATTCCAGTGGCATTAAGCAGTTCCATGCAGTAAAAGGCATCAGCGCTCTCGTAACCCTGCTTGGCGGCCTCATCAATAGCCTTCTGGGGGATGGTGATGGTAGGGAACAGGTACATGGCACCCTGAGGGGCCTCGCAAGACACTCCCTTCATTCCCTTGAAGGCATTGTACAAACGCTGGGCGCGTTCCTTGAGGGAGTTGAAAATGTGGCTCACCTCGGCGTTGAACTGCTCGTAAGACTCATCACCGGGCTTGGGAGGGTTGACCATGAGCTCCATAAGGGCCTGACCAGTGACCACAGGGCACAGAGAAATAGAGCACAGCTTGTAAATGTGCTCCTGGACCTCGTCAGAGAAGCCCACCAGCTCCATGTATCCTCCTCGCTGTCCACACTCTCCAATCATTCCCTTGGAAGTGGAGTGCAGAGAAGCAAGCTCGACGTGGTCGTACTCACCAGGGTGCTCCTCCTGCATCTTTCGCAGCACCTTCTTGAACGACAAGAACTCTCCAATGTACACGTTGGCCTGGTACACCTCGTCGGCGATAATGACCAGGTGGTCCTCGGCAGCAATGCGGATAATGTCGCGAATGTTTTGCTCGGTGAGCACAGCTCCAGTGGGGTTTCCAGGGTTGATGACTACAATGGCTCGCAGGTCAATTCCCTGGTTCTTGGACTCCCCAATGAGCTCCTTGAGCTGAGTAGTGTTAGTCTCCCACGAACGGGACTCATCTAGATAGTAGTTTACGGCAGTTGCATCGCACAGAGTAAGAGTGGCAGAGTACAGAGGGTACTGAGGAATGGGGATGAGGAATCCAGAGTGCTGGTGCTGGCCCAGAGTGCTAATGAGGTTGCTCACGGCACCAGAAGCTCCAGTGGTGAGGTAAATGTGCTCGGGGTCGGCCGAGTATCCATCTCGCTCCTCAATGAACTTTGCAATCGACTTGCGAATGTAAGGGACTCCCTTGGAGTGCGAGTACGCACCCACCGAGCCGATTTCCTTGAGCAGAGTGGTGGCTCGCTGAACCGCATCCCGGTGGAACACCCGAGACACTGCCTCGGTGTCCTGGAGCATGTCGGGGTACTGGAGCAGAGCAAGCACCTGGCGGTAAAAAGTGATGGGCTTCTGGTCCAGCTGCTGGGGGTTTCCAATATTAGCATTAATCACCTCATCGAAGGGGAGGGAGCCAGGCTTGGCTGCCAGCTGGTCGCGCAGCTCCTCAGCCCGCAGAGCAAGCTTGCCTCGGACGGCGTATTTGGCGTCTACCACGCGCGAGTTGAGTCTATCCACTGTCAAAGGCATGTTAGTGGTCTTGTAGCACGAAAAGTAGCGATAAGAAGTGGTTTTAAGTACTGTGGGGGTTCCTGCGGGGGAGCCCCGGACAAGCCGCATTGCCCGAGTGATCATGGTTTTACACGGTTTTCGGTACTCGGATCTCACACGCCAACAGGGGACACTAGGGGGGCAGACGGACGACTGCTGTTAGTACTGCTCGTACGCATATTCAGGATCTGGGGTACACATAGGTACACAGAGGTACACAGAGGACAGACAAGAGGGCCATGGCAGGATGGAAAGCTGGGTAAGCAGGGGCACTGCAAAGCACCCCGCAAAGCAGTGAGCTCTAGCCAGTTTGAGTGAGTCACGGATATAGGCGCAATACAACTGTTGAACTACCCGGGCTGGAAGCTTTTCGGGTACACCCGTCGGTTTAAACCGTAGTGGAGACGGGGTTACCAGCGATAACTGGCTCTGTTTGGCTCACATCCCGCCTAATTGTCGTTGTGGGGTCAATGGGGTCCAATGGGATCCAATGGAAGTTTAAACGAGTCCGATGAGATAGTAATTGGCCGATAAGAGCAGCCAAATGACCCATACGGTACAGCGCTGTACAGCACTGTTGATTGATCTAGGTCAAGCTAGCTGGTATACTCACCTCATAAGCTCATTAGCCACTCATAATCCACTGCTCTCGACTGTCACCATTTCACCACGTTTTCGCAGTCCATGTCCTCGTCTCATCTGTTCTTAGTCTCCTTCGTGCCATACTTACTGTCTTTACTGACCCTGATCGGAAAAATCTCACAATATACCAGTGAGATGAGCGCGGTGGGCGACGACGAAGTGGTAGTAATAAATAATTCATGTAGCAGTCAGTAAACAACACACTGTCAGCCTCGTCAGTACTGTAGTGTTAACCCTTCAGAGGCGTTGCCACTAGTAATCACGAACCATTCACAGACATGCCTGGGTTAAGTTTTGACAATTACCAGCGAAACAAGTACCTGGCCGAGCATGGCGTTCATGCGCCCACCGCCACTAGTACCGGTACCACTATTGTAGGATGTTTGTTCGACGGAGGAGTGGTCATTGCCGCCGATACTCGTGCCACCACTGGAGAGATTGTGGCCGACAAGAATTGCGAAAAGCTTCACCGAATCACTCCCCATATCTGGTGTGCCGGAGCAGGAACTGCCGCTGATACCGAGATGGTCACCCAGCTGGTGTCGTCGAACGTAGAGCTGCACGCTCTGTACACTGGCCGACAGGCTCGAGTGGTGTCGTGTCTGCAGCAGCTCAAGCAGCACCTGTTCAAGTACCAGGGACACATTGGTGCTTACCTGATTGTAGGAGGAGTCGACCCAACTGGTCCCAAACTGTTTTCCGTTCATGCTCACGGTTCTACGGACGTGGGATTCTACCTCAGTCTGGGATCGGGATCGCTGGCTGCCATGGCAGTTCTAGAGGCAAAGTGGCATAAAGATATAACCAAGCAGGAGGCCATTGACCTGTGTGCAGAGGCCATTGAGTCTGGTATTTGGAACGATTTGGGTTCTGGTTCGAACGTAGACATGTGTGTGATGGAAGTAGGCAAGGACTCCAAGCTGCTGCGAAACTACCGAACCCCCAACGTGCGAGCCCAGAAGGAGAAGAGCTACAAGTTCCGACGGGGAACTACTGCGGTCATGGACAAGAGCGTTTGGGACCGGTTTGATGTTATTGAGCTCCCCACTGGATCTGGGGCTATGGAAGTAGATGCCTAATAGATTGCTTGAATCATTTATCTCGATCTTTATCTTGTTACCTCGTTGTTGCTCATTATTACTCGTTGTTAATCGTTGTTAATCGTTATTATACTCTGTATATATTTATATATACTGTAATATTGTTCATCCTGAAGTGTATTCTACATTACCTTTACTCGTGGTACTAAACTATGATCAAATGGTGACAATTACCAAGTTATAACCCGAGAGCAATTCGAGTTCCCTCAACAATGGCTTCATGCTCCAGGGCATGTACTCGCTCAGTGTAATCCTCTAAACTCTCATCCTTTCTCAAATCCAGCTCTT
Source organism: Blastobotrys raffinosifermentans (assembly GCA_003705705.2). NCBI lineage: Eukaryota > Fungi > Ascomycota > Dipodascomycetes > Dipodascales > Trichomonascaceae > Blastobotrys > Blastobotrys raffinosifermentans. The sequence goes on from PPJH02000012.1 coordinate 194,689, forward strand.
TGACTACCAATGGCTCTCCCTCGTCTACTTCAGCAATCACATTGTGGATCATCACTCCGGCTTTGGAAACCTCTCCAGCCTGACCTGCTTTCCAGGCTCGCTCAATGGCATTGATGCCCGCAAAAGCTCCTGGCAATGCTGGGTGCAGGTTGATAATAGGTACCTTCGCATCCTGTAGAGGTTCAAGGAACACTGGGGACAGAATGAGCATCCATCCTGCACACACTACCAAATCAGGGCGGTTCTCTGGTCGCAGAATATACTCGGCCAAGTCCTTGTTAAACTTCTCTCGGGCAGTCTTGCGAGATGCCTTGTCTTCCTTGGGGATGCCTGCATAGTATGTTCCATGGAGATCGTGAACATAGGTTGCAATACCGGCATTCTTGGCTCTAGTTAGTCCGTAGGCACTGGGGGAAGACGACACCACCTGGGTTACAACAGTATCCGACAACTTGCCCTGCTGCACCGCATCAATAATCGCCTGGAGGTTAGTCCCTGACCCCGAAATCAGCACCAAGACCTTCTTCATTGTGTAGTGCTCCGATTTTTCACCTTGTCCCATAATTCCTCTCCGGGGCCTGTTTGAGCCGCAACACCTCCAGGACCTACGAAACACCACGCACAAACCGAGAATGGAGGTAGATGTGTTGGCGGAAAGGTTGAAAAAGCTCGATGCTCAGGCATCCGTGGTGGATGGCGAGCTGTCAAAGTACACTAGCCAGGCAGACTTAAATAATGGTCACGCCGCCAAACGGATAGACTTTCTGCGCGCTCAACTGGGGTCTGCATTGTCCACGTCTCATGAGCTGGCATCTCTACTGCAAGAGTCTGGCTTAGTAGCATCGCGAATCTCAGGGAAGATTCGTGCAATTGACCTGGAAAAGAGTCGGGTTCAACAGTCGTTAGAGTATGTGGAAAAAGTCATGCTGTTAAAGCGGTCAGTTCTAGGTGCCCAAAGCGCTATGGATGCCCGAGACTGGGAGTCCGCTGCCAAATGCATTGCGGACGCTCGTGCGCTGCCTGATTCATTAGTAGACGGTGAATTTGCCAGAGCAATGGTTCCAACTAGTGAATTGCCAGACTTTCCCGTGGAGACAGTCAAGGCTACTTCGGACAGTCTGAATGATCTGTTTCTGCGAGAATTTAACAAGGCCACGGCAGCTAAAGATATGGAGTCTGTGACCCGGTATTTTAAACTATTCCCATTAATTGGCCATGAGAAGGAAGGATTGGACGTGTATGCTCGGTTTATTCGGGGCTTTGTCACTGCCCACAGTCGTACAATTCTGCAATCACGACCACAGACTACAGAGCAACTACACATGTTCTACGGAAACGCGCTATCAGGATTGTTCGAAACAATTGCTTCAATCGTAGCCCAACACGCCCCAATAGTAGAAAAGCATTATGGCCCTGGTAGAATGGGGCGTGTGTGTGCGCGAGTGCAAGACGAAGCCGACGCACAAGGAGGATTAATTGTAGACTCATTTTGGGATGACCAGCGCATTGACAAGGTAGTAAGTGACGTCAAGCAGTACTCGTTTGCTAGTCTGGTCAGTTCTTTTACCCGGTCCTCTACTGCAGCACGAACAGGGACCCCGGACGTCGACACCGCAAAAGACGACTCTATCGACCTTCGCCAGGTCAATGACCTGATTACCGAGGCGTCAATCATGCTTAACCGATGGACACTGTATAGAAAGTTTTTGGCTACAAACCTAACTCTGGAAGTCGACGATGCCAATGGTGGTCCACAAAATCAGAGCGGCAGCCCCGACACTCAGAGCGTCAACAGTGGTAATGACGTTCAAAATGGCAAGAAGAGTAGTACCCTAAAAGAGCCTCAATTGGCAAAAGAGAGTGGGTTCGCTAACAAGGTGTCAGTACGGTTGGCTCCCACGGTCGAAGTGTTGGCGACTTTTGCTATGAGACGCACAGTAGAAATGGCCTTTGAGATGGATGAGCTTCCCGATCTTTACCAGGCATATACCCCCGAAGCTCCCTTGACCAGCTCTGTGGTGGACGATGTCATGTTCATTCTTTCGACTCTGGTCAAACAGGTTGTGTCATCCGGTGAAATAGGCATCATCAAAAACACCCTTTCCAACTTTCGCCGAATTATGGAGTCGGACTACGTTGGCCTGATACAACGTCGTCTCCGAGATGAAGCTCCCAAGCAGCTATCGGCTACTTCAGCTCCTCCAACCGCTGGACGGTCGGGCACTCCCCCTGTTTCTGCATCCCGTCGCGTCCTCGCTGGCCTGTCCTCTACCGAAGAGCGCCGTCTCCGAGCGTTCCTAGTCTATCTCAATAACCTCCTAGTATCATACACTTATGTGGAGCGAATTCTCAAGGAAGTGCCTGTAGAGTCAGACGTTCCGTTTGATACTGATGGCCAGCAGGTGCGTTCGCTGCTCGAGAGCATGACAGGAGGATTCAAATCCCGATGCAATGAGCTTATCAACGACGGTATCCAAGTCACCTTTTCTACAGTTGTCGCGGCCAGATTACGAAGCATTACCTCACAAATGTTCCGAAACGCTCACTACATGCTGTCAGCAGAGGAGGCTTCGGCCGAGGGTCGCGAGGGTAGCATTTCTGCTATCTTTAAGAATGGCTGGGACCAACTGATGTCCGAGTTTGGCAGAATAATGGCTCCTGATAATTACAAGCGTCTGCAACTACAGGCTGCCACTCTGGTTTCTCGACTGGTGGAAAAATGGCTCTGGTCTCTGGAAGGTAAAGTGAACGAGCTTGGAGCTATCAAACTAGATAGGGACATTGGACGAATAATCACCACTGCCAGTTCAGATGCATACAAGCTTCGCGAAAAGTTTGTGCGGGTAGCACAAATCATTACCATCCTGGGTTTTGATGACGAAGAAGAGGAAGAGCATGTTACTTGGTATCTAACTGATGAAGAGCGGTCACGGGCCCGCATGATTCGCGTGGAACGACGACCAGACATTTACTAATTCTACCTGCCCGAATCAAGTACTAGAAAGATTATTCATAACGTCAGATGCTACTACTTGAAATGTTCATAAATAAATAGCTACAATTAGTCTAATTGGACCTCCTGCACTTGTCGCTGCTGCTGCTGCTGCTGCTGCTGCTGCTGTCCGTCTACTTTTGGCGTCGCCCGTTCACTGGTCTCATCGCTATCAGTCTTTTCGGGCTGAGCATTTGGCTGCGAGCTCTGAGATCGGATATATGCTGGCTCGTCAGTGGGATCCCGTGCAATTCGCATGTTATCGCCAATGGCCACAAACTTGGGATGGCCAAGATCGCAATTTGGCCCTTCTGGACAGAATCCCGTCAGGTATCGCGGACACATTTCCTTACGAATGTGTCGTCGAGTGCATTTTGGTCCTAATTTACAAAATCCCTTTTCATAGTTGGGGCAAAGAGGGATCTTGGATGCCGGATCGATGTGCAAATACAGACAGTCTGGGGACTGAGTGCAGAACCCGTTCTTGGAAAAGAACAGGCACTCGGGCATCTTACGAAGATTGTACTCGTGAAGAAACTCGCACGCATCTCCCTTTTTACACAGACCTCGTAGCCAGTGCTTGCACACAATCTTGTTGGAGTAAGACGGCAAGATATGCTTATCAGGACACAGCTTTCCTCGAGGGCACTGGCCAGCAGCAAAATATCGGCAGATAGGCCGAGTGGGGTCCATTCCAAACCGATACTCCCGCCTCAAAAAGTCGTCAAACGAGAACCTAAGGTCCTCAGTCTGTGGATGTACAACATTTGTCATCTTTTGATTTCGTGCCGGACTGGTGAAGTTGGGCTTCAGGGTATTTTATACCAACCACCTGTCACGTGACACTTGCACCGTTGTTCGACTGACTTCCAGCAATTGTGCGGTCTGTATTGACCAGCAATCTTCGCAATTGAGCCCAGTGCTCCCAGAAGATGCATTCCTATTGGAAAGAGTGTACTAAATCTCTTATACTCGTCATAACAGTACTAACCTCGGCCTAAAATCTATAGCCCTTAAGAAAGACGACAGCTCAGCCCCTGGCATAAATCAAGCCGTGTTCCTTAATCTCATCGTCTTTCGTCTGGCGCTTGAAATTTGCCTTGAATGCTGGACCCATATTCCTATGTTGCGCCCTCGAGGGTGAGAGTATTGGTGTGCCCTTTTGGGTCCATCAAGCAAAATGCCTTCTTCCAGTCTGTAGAAAGGTTGCATCGTGCCAGAGAAGTACGATTACTAGACGTGACTCCTGATCCAAGGCAGGACCGTAACATGTTTTCTCCAAAAGGATATCCCAACGGAAAGGTAATCTATGACTTTTCCACATCGACCATTGACGAACAACTGCATTTGCTTTATGACCTGGAGCCATGGAGACAGACAATGGTGGTACTGGGGTTGACCATCTACCGCCAGGATATGGAAATTGACTTTGAAAAGAGTCTTCGAGAACTTAAATCACGGTTCCCCAATGCGCTGCTGCATCGGCTGGTGGTGCTGGGAGTTCCCAGTCAAGAGGAACGTGACTCGTTAGCATCCGCCCACAAGGGGCTGCTGCCAGTGCTGAGTTCTAAAGTAACAGTGTCAAGTATTGAGTCTGCCATGGCTGATCTGACAACTGAATTTTTGGCAGAACTAGCTGTTTTTACCATTTCCAAGCAATTGGGATCGTTCAAGTCCCCTGGTGTGAAACAATTAGACTCGCCGGCTTCTGCATCACGGCCTGGTGATAAACCCTATAACGTGGTCATGCCACGGGCAAGCAGCTATCTTAAGCATTCTGCTTCTGAGTCCTCAGTAAGCGTTGGCCGGTCGGCCTCAATTTCCAAAACTGGGTCTATATCCATTGGCATGAATGACAAGACAAAATCCAAGCAAAAGGGCCGGTCTGCAAAGTTTTTGGGAAACATGTATTTGTTGGCTGGCCGAGTACCTGACGCTTTGAAAAGCTTTTGTGAAGCAGCCACAATTCTAAAAGCTACGTATGATCATCTATGGCATGGGTCAGCTCTAGAAGCTATTGGAATCTGTTTGGTGATTTTGGCATTCTTAGAAGTTCCTACTCCAATTCCTCAGGTCGCTCTGGCCGAAATAGGCGGTAGTAACTATGGCAAGGACCATTCTAACCGGGGTCATCAGAGTAATCACTCCATTTCCGTGGTTCCATCTAATGGATCGACCAAAGCTTACGACTCTACTTCTTCCTTACCCAGCACAAACTCGCCGGGCCCAACTCAGAGCAGTCGCGCATCAACTTTCGATGCTCCATCTACAATGACTAGATCCACTTCCAATCTGTCAATTTCATCTGCTGCTGCTGGAACTGGGGCCATTGTAATGACTGACTTTCTTCCTGATCTTACTAATGCAGTCCTCCGGTACTTTGACCGGTCACACACCAGCTCTGACGACAGCGTACCGCAGATTGTGTACTGTGAGACCATTCTCCGGTTTGTCAAGTTTCTGGTCGTATCAAGGCTTGGTGGAGGATGGAACCCAGCGGTCTTGTCGGCAGTGGTCCGCGATACGACCTTGGATAAAAACATTACCACTGAATCTCCTTCGTGTAGCATAATTGGGCGCTGGTGCAACAATGTGTATACCACTGAAGTCGGCAACCTTCCCGTATTAGCCCAGTGCAATATCTACAGTGGTCTGGCTAGTGTCTACTCTGCTGTAGGCATGCTTCGAAAACGATCATTTGTACTTCGCGAGCTGCTTTTGAACATTATCCCGAAGATTGTTCAATCCAGACAGCAGCGAGAGGCTCCTACTGATTCTGGCAATCCGTCCTCTGCACAGATGGGTAAACGCAAGTTTTCTCCTTTTTCACATAACCGCAAGGTCTCTACCGCTCATCACAATAGCAATCGATTTTTGTCCCTGTTGGAGGGTGTGGAAGAAAAGGGCATTCTTGATCTTTTGGATGCCGTGGTGACTGTTTATGGAGCTGGTGATGTAACTGCCCGAGGATCTGGATGGGCGGATCTCAAGCTCTCATTCCTCAAGGTTTGTGTGTCAGTATGCCAGTCCATGCCAGACTTGGAGGGCGTAATTTATTACTCCGGTCTCATTTTGGCGACTTCTGCTGATGTTCTTTCCAAGGATGAGCAAGTACACTACTTTGAGGCCATCCAGCACTCCCTGGACCAGAGCCGAAAGCTGGGTAGAGGTGATATTGCCGCTCAATACTGGGATCTGTTTATTCTTCGGGACATTCGATTAGTATCCCCAAGCTCAATTGTGCCAGTGGAGAAACCCACAGGTCCCCGCCCCGCTGAGGCCTCTTCTCCTTTCCTCTATAACCCGTATGCAAAGCGTCCTCAGAGCGCTCCGGCGGACCGTCGTCATAGTGATACTTCATCCCGCAAGATCCTGGTTCAGAACGAAGCGGTTGAGTTTGTGGTAAAACTGCAGAATCCTTTTGAGTTTGAGGTTCAGGTTGGAGAGTTAGTCTTGCTCACTGAAGGGGCCCGTCTGGACGCTTCTATCAACAATGTCTACATCCCCCCTCATTCTATTTTTGAGGTCGGTGTCCAGGCCACTCCAAAGAGCGTGGGTAATGTCAAGGTAACCGGATGCAAAATCCAGGTTGTAGGATGTGCTCCAGGAGAGTACCACCTTCTTCGCAGATCCGAACTTCGACCTGAAGAAAAGATAAAGATGGTTGGAATAGAGAGCGGAATTCAGGCAAAGGACATTCAAAAGAGTGCTCTAGCTACTCGTCATTTAGAGTTTACTGTTGTCCCGAACCAGCCAATTGTCGCGCTCAAATCCCTCTCTTTGACACAGGGATGGATCATGCTCCTTGAGGGAGAGACACACACGTTTACATTGACGCTATCTAACATTTCTTCGGTGCCCGTGAACCTAGTGGAATTTCACTTTACAGACTCTACTGCTGAACCACTGCAGCAGGCCATCCAATCCAAGGAACTCCCATTGAGTGAGGTATATGAGTGCGAGTACTTTTTGTACAAGCGTCACCCTCTGCAATGGCTCAACAGTAGTCAGAACCGAATTGATCCTCATCAGACCGGTCAGTTTGATATTCAAATCTCAGGCAAGAGAGGAATGACCAGCGCAACTCTCAATATAGACTACGGCCACAAGCTGGGTGTGAGAGAAGGCTTAACCCCTGACTCTTTGGATGCAGACGATGTGCGACTAAAGTCATGGACTAGAACGATTTCTGTTCCAGTAAACGTGACAGTGGCTCCAAGCGTGGAACTGGGCAGCTGTGATATTATTCCATTGAGATACAGAGAGCCCCTAGAAAGTGCTGTAGAGCTGCTGGCCAAGGACGGATTTGAGTCGTCCGGGCACGAGATTGCTCAGTTGGCCCATTCGATTGAGCGACTCAAAAGCTTCCCTGACAGCCAATGTGTGCTTCTACTGGCTGATGTGCGTAATGCCTATACCTCTCCCTTAGAGGCCACAGTATGGAGTTTGGTCTCTGAAGACAGTGAGGAGAAGCTGGCGGAAGTTACCGAAACTGTTTACCCCAACCGAACAAAAAGGTTCCTCATTCCCATCCGATGGGAGCCACTAACGGCCAAGCAGGTCGAGCAAAACATTCCTCTCATTTCTCGTAAGCAGTTTGTGGTTGACAGCAGTGAGCAAGGAGAGCAAGGGCGAATGATGAAGGAGGCATTCTGGAACCGGTCCACGCTGCTCAAGCTCATTGGCGGTCAATGGACTGCCAACACCGGTGTCAACCACCAACGGTCGGGCTCAATTGAGTTTAGAGGCTTGCGATTGACTCCAAGAATGGTAAACGTTCTACGGCGGGAAGAGGTTGAGATTACAATGGCAATGGAGTGTGACTCGCAGGGACTAGTCACCCGGCACAAAGATACCAGCTATAGAGTGCAAACGGACCACGAGAGCGGAGTGATGAAGGTTTTGATTCGCAATTGCGGTACCGAGCCAGTGGCTGGTATGCTACGACTGATTCCTGGGGAACGCTATACTGATACAAGCACCCCAGATCAGCATGACGACAATATTGGACGCAAAATTCTATACAATGGGGTGTTACAGCGGCCAATCAAGCTAATAGAACCAGGCCAAACGGTCGAGCTTTGCATGGGAGTGGTGTATATCTGTCGAGGAGAGTATGTATGGACTAGCGTGCTGGAGGTGTCGACCCCAGGACCTCAGCTGCTGGACCAGCACATCCAGCGACAGCCAATGTATGTAAGGGCAGTGTAATGATGATAAATTGACCTACTCAAACCAGTCAATTGGTTCTCCGTCTACAAATTTGTACGGTAGTAACTACAATATCGCTACTAAGCGTTGAACGCAGCAATCAAAAAGCTTAGAGCGTAAGAAACTTTGAACGACGGATGCTCAACCACCAGAGTCTCAACGTCGAGCTTTCGTCGGCCCCATTGAATGGCATCCCCAACCAGCGGAAGAAGGGACGGGGATCGTACGTAGCCTCGAGATTCTACAAACTGGAATGCCAGCAACCCAGTCGCAATCAACACGGCAAACAAGGTAGACAGCTTGCCCACAACGTAACCACACAGCAAACCAGTAAAGCTACCAATACTAAGCTCCTCATAGTTGAGCTTGCCTCCGAATCGTCCAGTTGGCACGGGCTTTTGGCTGTATCCTGTAGCGCCCACGGGTGCAATTCCAATCGCGGGGGCATCGCATCTGATAGGTCTCATCATGGCCCGAGACGCGGTGTGAATTCCAAGAGCGCTGGCGCCCACCATGGCGCTCGCCCGGAGCAAAAGCGATCCTCGAAGAAGTGATGACATTGTTTTGTTGCTGTTCAAATTGGGTTTAGATTACGTCCGCGCTTATTACTTGTGAATGTCGGCAATAATAATGTCGGCTAATCGGCGAAGAACAAATGCCATGCTATGTTATGCTTATCACGGCGCCGCCGCTTATCGAACTGCGGGGATGGGACATGCTACACAGTTCAGCGTGATCGGGCGGAATTTGCAGCTGTTGGATACGATCTGGAGCTTCAATGAAGGTCATTGCTAGCCCTTGCGCGAAATGCCAGTCCATGTGGCAGTGAAAGAGCCAGACTCCGGGGTTGTCGGCTCGGAACCTGGCTACCATGTACCCGAATGGGTGTACTCTGACAGTATCTCTCCGCATTGGAATTTGCGGGAAATGAGCTGAGCTGGCATCAAAATGGGTCAGGCGGTCAAACTCGGGAGACCTGCCGACTACCTGCAATTCATGGCCGTGGAGATGAAATGGGTGCGAAGTACCATCATCGTTGTACACGACCAATTGCACCACGTCGCCATAGTTGAGCACTACGTAGCTGCTGCTGTTGCTGTGAATTGACAAATCCCAAGGGTCGGCGGCCTCTATAACCCTGTAAAGGGTGGGATAGTCTGGAGGCTCGTACGTAACATTGTTGATAAACACTCGTCTGATCCCATGCTGGAAGCCTAGGGTGACGGTGATCTCGACGTGGACATTCGGTCTCGATAGTAGCGGATGTTTGTCATAGGGGACAAGATTAATGTCGTCATAGTAGATGGCATCATATTCGGTGGCCGCCTGCACCATTGATAGCCCATTGAACTTGGATTGGCCATGAGGATCATACTGGAGCCAATTGGCTTGCTGATACTGTTGCAAGCTTTGGGGCTGAGGACCCTTGAACGCTCGGAAATCTGGAGCGGTGACGATTGCAAAATTGGATTCTGAAGACGGCCTGGTGTGAAGAAGAATCGAGTACCGCTGTCCTACATGCAGATATAAGCATTGAGCGGATGCCCGCTCTGTGTATACTCCGTCCACCTCGACAATGTCAAACTTGTGGCCGTCAATGTAGAAATACTGGGCACTGCCGGCATCAATGTTAACAAGATGGATCAAGTAGGTGGTATCGGGGACCACTGTAATATTAGACGACAGCGTATCGTTGAGAAGTATTGAATTGGGCACCGGGCTGGCTCCTTTGGGATTGCTTTGGGGAGAAAAGAGGTAGGATTTGAGCAGGTGGTCGGATGTGTCGTGATACCAGTCTGACACTGTCAGTACCATCTCTTGGTCGTAATGATAAGGGAATTGGGGGTCATGGACTATAATTGGCGCTCTCAGACCATCAGGATACTGTGCAGTCATGTGCGAATGGTACCAGAAAGTGCCAGCTTGGTTGACTACGAAATCATAGGTCATCTTTTGCCCCGGAGGCAGCGGACACTGGGTCACTTTGCCTGCACCATCCATATAGTTTGTGTCCTTCTGGAACAGACCATGAAAGTGAATTGACGTCTCTTGAGACGGAAGGTCGTTGTACACATGGAGGACCAATCTATCTCCTTTTGTTAGATGAATTGTGGGAGGAGGCCACGTTCCATTGACTCCAATGACAGGACGAGAGTGACCGTCGGGACTGGCTCTTGTCCAATTGAGACGAAACGTATGTTCTACGACAGCTGCCCGGGAGCCTATTGCCAGCAGCATTACATTTAACAAGATGGGCCATTTCATAGTAGCGATATACCAACTGCAGATAAAGAGGGAAAACGAGTGCAACTGACATTCCCTCTACAAGCTACCACGACAGGAACTACCATAATACATAATCGAGACGGGGCACTACAACTACTGAAAAACATTTTTTATACCAGAAAGATTCTTTTTTAAAAACCAATAGTTCAATTGACTAAAACCCTAACAGGATACTACTTAGAGCTTGTCGTAGTACTCCTCGTAACCGGGCACGGCCTCCTTCATACCACGACGCTTTCGGGCAGCGGCGACAATCTCACCAGGCTTGGTAGAAGTGTCGAGAGGAGAACCAGGCATAGTCTGCCAGTGGTCGAACACCATCTGGGGGAAGGCCTGACCTCCGGTAGCCTGTCGCAGCTCTCCGGTGAAACCGAACGACTCGTTGACGGGCAGGTAAGCCTTGACGGTGAACAGAGGAGTACCGGGTCGCTGCTCCTCAGACACAACCTGTCCTCGCTTCTTGTTGAGCACAGAGTAAATTCCTCCAATAGCGTTCTCAGGGCACTGGATCTCCACAAGGAAGACAGGCTCCTGGATACGGGGCTCAGCAAGCAGCATAGCAGCGTAAGTAGCACGACGCATGGTAGGAATGATCTGACCACCTCCACGGTGAATGGCATCAGGATGCAGAGTGACATCAAGAATGTTGTATCGGGTGGATCGCATGTTCTCCTGGAAGATAGGACCCTCCTTGGTAGCCCACTGGAAGGCGGCCACCACAGAGTCCTTGATCTCAGACAGGTACTGAACAGCCTTGGTCTGGTCAACCACAAGGTTAGGACCAGATCCGTCGGGACCGAAAGTCCAGATCTTTCGGGCGTCAGCAACGTCCCAGCCGAAGTCGTCAGCCATGATACGGGCACGGACCTTGAAATCGTCACGGGGGTTGATGGTTCCCTGCTCAATAGCCACAGCGGTCTCCTCCTCCAGAGGCTGAGCCTTCAGGTAGATACGGTTGTGCTTGTTAGGAGACTTGGACAGAGCGGTCATGGAGGACTCGGCCTCCACGGTCTCTCGGTAGGACACGACGGGGTCGGTCTTCTTCAGAGGAATACCGGCGTGGTCGTTCTCCAGATCCTGCAGACAGATCTCCAGGTGAAGCTCACCAGTGCAGGCAACAATGTGCTCACCGGACTCGTTCATCTTGGTCAGCACACAAGGGTCGGACTTGGACAGACGCTTAAGACCCTCGACCAGCTTGGGCAGATCGTTAGCGTTCTTGACGTCGACGGCAACCTCCACCACAGGAGACACAGAGAACTTCATAACCTTGAGGTTGTGAGCGGTGTCAGAGGTGGTCAGGGTTCCAGACTTGAGCAGGAACTGGTCAATACCGACCAGACCCACAACGTTACCGGCGGGGACATCGTCAATGGGCTCGACGGTTCGTCCCATCATCAGCACAGTACGCTGAATGGACTTGATGAACAGATCATCCTTCTTACCGGGAACGTAGTTGGGTCCCTGGATACGGACCTTCTGACCGGCCTTGACGGTACCAGAGAAGACACGACCGAAAGCGTAGAATCGACCCTTATCGGAAGTGGGCACCATCTTGGAAACGTAAAGCATGAGCTCGGCCTTGGGGTCACACTCAGCAATTCCGAGGCAGATGGAGTCGTCGGAGGGTCCCTCGTAAAGGGTCTCGGCACGGTACTTCTGGGCGGTGACGGGAGAAGGCAGGTGGATGACAATCATCTCCATAAGGGCGTCAGCGGCAGGCAGGAACTTTCGCATGACAACCTTGAGCAGAGCCTTGCCCTCGAGGTCCTTCTCGTCGGACTTGAGGCTGATCTCAAGCTTCTGCAGAAGGGTGGCGGTCTCCTCCTTCTTGAAGTTCATGACGGCGTCGAACACACGGAAGATGGGGTCGAGAATGAACATGTTGAAAGCACGCTCAAGCTCCTTTCCATCGGCGTCCTTGCCCTTGTTAGTCCACTTCTTGGTCTTGGGGTTGAAGAAAGAGTCTCCCCACAGACGCTCCATCATCTTGGTACGGTCGACACCGAACTTCTTGGAGTAACGGTTGGCAAACTGTCGCACAGTGAAGGCCCATCCGTGAAGACCGGAGGCGAAAGCCACGGTACCCTTCTCGGGGTACACCTGGACGTCACCAAGAGCCTTGTCACGGTAAGTGGAGATGATGACGTTAACGGACTCGACAGTTCGAGCGAAGGCCTGGTACAGGTCCTCCTTGGTGGTCTGCAGCTCAAGCAGGGCACGGTCAACCTTGTTGATGACCAGCACGGGCTTGATACGCTCACCAAGAGACTGTCGCAGCACAGTCTCGGTCTGCACACACACACCCTCAATGGTGTCCACCACAACCAGAGCACCATCGGTGACTCGGAGGGCGGCAGTGACCTCAGAAGAGAAGTCAACGTGACCGGGAGAGTCAATCAGGTTGACCAGGAAAGAGTTTCCGACAGTCTTCTGCTGAATCTCCTTAACGTCCTCGTCAGTCATCTCTCCGTAAAGAGAAATGGCAGTGGACTTAATGGTAATACCACGCTCCTGCTCATCCTTTCGGGTATCAGTGAAACGGGCCTCACCAGCCTTGGCAGCTGAAATGATACCAGCACGCTGAACCAGAGAGTCAGTAAGGGTGGACTTTCCGTGATCGACGTGAGCAATTACGGACATGTTACGCACGTTGGTAACCTTGTCCATAAGCTCACGCATCTGCTCGACAGTGAAGTTGACCATTTTTTAGAATTTTTTTTCAAGCTCCTTTTTTTTCAAATAAACTATTAGCAAGGAGTAAAAGTCAGTGTCAAGGAGACGCTTCTCACTTCAACGCTGCTTTTAAACAAGTGTAATTCTAACAAGAGGCAAGATAGCTCCTTGATGTAAAAAAAAGGGAAAAGAAGGCAACAAAAAGATTTTATCTTCTGCAGGCTGCGTGACAGGAACTGTGGGGCGAATTTTTCAGCACGCGCCGCAGTACCCGAGGCGCACTTGCTCCCCCGCCTCAATCCGGGCTCCGCGCCAGGTAATACAAGGCCCCGCGAACCAGGTGTGACGCCAATTGGTCATACAAACCACTACAAGTCGAATTCGAGTTGAAAAACGGTCCAAAACCCGGTCTGAACCCAACCTACACAAAGGGACTGGGGCCTGGGGACAGTGTCTCGGACAGTGTCAGGCAACGATTTGCGGGCTTTAGGGAGCGGTGCGCGGCTGTGCGAAAATGAAAATTTTTTTTTATTTTTCAAAAAAAAAAAAATTTCTTGTGATGGGCCGCATGCCGCCGCAGGGCCGCGCAGAGTGGGGCTCATCCCGATCGTGGTACAGTGAGAACCGGGCTCGTTGCGACCCTGCCACCCTTTGGGAAGAGAGACATTGGATATAAAAGGAGGGGTGCCCGCCGGTTGGGACCCGATGTAGGGCTGTGGCCATTGTTGGAGATTTTTGGGTTTTGAAATATGTCGTATGGGGAGGTTACTCCGGAGTGGCCTAAGATTGTGGTGCCTCCTTGTCGGGTTCCCCAGCCGGGGGTGTTATCGCATTGGCGGTATGAAGCGCGACACGAGGCACAAGAGGTTGTTCCCGGCCTGTGGCTGGGGCCAGCATCTGTGTTGGAGGATAAAGAGTTTTTGATGACAAACTACATTTGGGCATGCGTATCGCTGGTCGATCCGGGGACAAAAGTCAATTGTCCCATATCGCTGCAGATGTATAAATTTCACCCAGGCAACAAGATTAACGATTCGACGTGCTTGGTATCGGCGTTTGGTCAGATTAATAGGCTCATCGACTTGCTTCGAAGGTCCGGAACCCCAGTGATTGTGGTGTGTGAGAATGGCAATGACAAGAGTGCTGCAGCAGTGGCTGCTTATATGATTCACAGTGACCATTCCTTGGACTTTGTGGATGCCATTCAACGGGTTCAGACCAAGAGGTTTTGTATCAGCTTGGATGACATTTCAAAGTACAATGTGCGAACGTTTTGGGACCTTAGTCAAGCCCATCGGGCCCAGGCTCAGCAGCACCAGTACCAAGGCCACCCAGGCTACCAAGGTTACCAAGCCCAACAACAGGCTTATCAACAGTATCAACCTCACCAAAATTTTGGGAGTGCACAGTGTGCATCTCGTAAGAGGCAGATAGAAGAGGAAGATTGGGGTCATTTTGGGCAAGGCATGGTAAAGAGGGCCATCATGAGTCAAGATTAATCAAGATTAACTATTTATTGACACTGCGAGCGGTGTGTAAAACATGTAAAGTACAAATGATGATGATTTCAATTGTAATTCTCGTCGTGGGTCTATCTATACAACTCCCTATCCTTATCCTTACCTTAGTTTTACCCCTGTTCTCCCCTGTTCTCCCCTGTTCTCCTTAGTTTTCCCTATTCTCCTTAGTTTATTGTCATGTATTCCATTACCTTTTAAGAATGGTCACGACATCCTCGTCCATGAGAACGTGCGACAGTCCTACATGCTGGGGTTGATGCTTGACACTGCTTCCGTACACAACGGCAACCTTAAACTGCTCAACCAGCGACTTGTGAATCTGGTTACAAAAGTCCTCCACGGTGCATCGGTTCTGTCGCAGAACAATGGGCTGCTCATAATCGGGCTGCTGGCCCTTGGGCTTGGTGTACACTCGCACCAGGTTCAATCGCTCCCACATAACCTCCAGCAGCTCATCCAAGTTCCATCCATTCTCCGACGAAATGGGCACTGCGTTGGGGATTCGGGACAGAATATCCAGCTCCTCAATGGAGATGGAGTCAATCTTGTTAAGAGCATAAATAACGGGAACGTACCGACGGTTGTGAGACTCGAGCACATCAATCAAATCATCCACAGACGCATCGCATCGGAACGCAATGTCGGCCGACGAGATTCGATACTCGGACATGACGGCGCGAATCTCATCGTGATCCAGCTTGGTCAAGGGAACAGTGTTGGTGATGTTAATTCCTCCCTTCTCCTTCTTCTTGAACACAATGTTAGGAGGCTCCTTGTTAATGCGAATTCCAAATCCTTCCAACTCCTGCTCGATAATCTTCTTGTGCTGCAGAGGCTTGTTGACGTCCAGCACAATGAAGATCAGGTTACAGGTTCGCGCAACTGCAATAACCTGCTTTCCTCGTCCTTTACCGTCCTTGGCTCCCTCGATAATACCGGGCAGATCCAGCATCTGGATCTTGGCTCCTCGGTACTGGATCACTCCCGGCACCGTAGTCAGTGTCGTGAACTCGTATGCAGCGGCCTCAGAATGAGTTCCAGTCAGCTTGCTCAGCAGCGTACTCTTTCCTACCGAGGGGAATCCAATAAATCCCACAGATGCCACTCCTGTTCGAGCAACATCGAAACCCATACCGCCACCTCCTCCTCCGGAGCCAGCGGGACCGGCCAACAGCTCTCGCTTCAGCTTAGCCAGCTTGGCCTTGAGCTGACCCAGATGGAAACTGGTGGCCTTGTTCTTCTGGGTCCTGGCCATTTCATCTTCGATCTCGTTAGAACTCTCGTAAAAACTAGCAACACCTTTGCCATCTACTACTTACCGCTTTAATCTTATCCACTGTGGTCGACATTTTGTGTGGTCTCGACTTGTCTTCCTGCCTGTCGCAACTTCAGGTCCAAGTGACCTCGAATTTGAAATTTTCAGGGTCACGTGAGGGTGATGAAAAATTTAATGAAAACCGCCGCCAGAGCTCTTGATCAAAGCTATTGTGAAAACACAACCCCAGTATATCTTGCTAAAATATCATAATGGGGAAAAAGTGAGTATATTGACGGCACACGGAGGCCTTTTGAAGAGCAGTAGATGGTAAAGCGCGCGCAATCGAACTTACAATATCGCTCTACTGCTTCAAGGCAGCCTTCTCAAAATTATAACACTGAATCGTACTAACTAAAGATCAAAAAAGGGACAGGCCGGTGGCGACTTCTGGGATGAGGATCCCGAGTTGGCTGCAGAGACCGCTCCCGTAGAGTTCGGTGTCTCCAACGGAGGCGATGGTGAAGCATCTGAGGCATCTCCTGCCCCCGAGTCTGCATCTGCCACTCCCGAACCCGAGGAGGCCAGTGGACTCATGTCTGCTCTGCGAAAGTCAAAGAAAAAGAAGGACGAAAAGGAAGCTGAGGCAAAGGCCGAGGCCGAGAAGAACGCTGCTCCCGTTGTCCAGGTAAAGTCCAAGAAGGAGAAGGAAAAGGAAAAGAAGGAGCGAGAAAAGGCAAAGAAGCGAGCCCAGGCTGAGCGTAAAAAGACTGCCCAGAAGATTGTTCCTGAAAAGAAGAAGAACGAAGTCGATGACCAGTCTGCTGACGACAATGAGCCCCAGGAGGCCGCCCAGGAGGCTCCCAAGGCAGCTGGAAAGGGCAAGAAGCAGAACGCAATTGCTGCTGCTCTGCAGAAGAAGCTGGCCGCAAAGAAGGCCGCTGAGGAAGCTCAGCGAAAGGCCGACGAGGAAGAGCGACAGCGTCTGGAGGAAGAGGCCAAGAGATTAGAAGAAGAAGAGCGAGAGCGAGAAGAGGCTCGTCTGCGAAAGAAGGAGAAGGAGCGACAGAAGCGTGAGGAACTCAAGGCCCAGGGTAAACTTCTCACAAAGAAACAAAAAGAGCAGCAGGCGCTGCAGGAGAGACGACGACAGCAGCTTCTGGCTTCCGGTGTCCAGGTTGCTGGTCTGCAAGACAGCGACAAACCCAAGAAGCCTGTATACGGTAAGAAGAAGAAGGCCACTAAGGCTGATTCTGCTACTCCTGAGCCTGAAACCGCTTCCAAGGAGCCTTCTAAGGAACCCGAAGAGGTCAAGGAGCCTGTCAAAGAACCCGTCAAGGAGACCGTTGAGGAGCCTGCCGAGCCTATCAAGGAGCCCGAACCTCAGCCTGAAGAAGAGGAAGTTCTCGACGACTGGGAGGCTGCCCTGGACTCTGACGGAGAAGTGAAGGAGGACTGGGAGGCCCTTCTGGATGAGGAGTCCAAGGAAGAAAAGGCAAAGGAAGAGGAAAAGAAGAAGCAGGAGGAAGAAAAGGCAAAGAGAGAGCAGAAGGAGCGCGAACGAGAGGCCAAGCTGGCCGCTGAGCGCAAGGCCGACCAGGCCAAGGCAGCTGCTGATGACAAGAGCGTTCTGGAGCGTGGGGTCAAGATGAGCTCTGCCCGAAAGCATGAGGTTGAGGAAAAGCGTGAAGCCCGTAAGAGCAATGCCCTGGCTCACGCTAACGCTAAGGACCTCCGTTCGCCAATTTGCTGTATTCTCGGTCACGTCGACACTGGTAAGACTAAACTGTTAGATAAGGTTCGTCAGACCAACGTCCAGGAAGGAGAGGCCGGAGGAATCACCCAGCAGATTGGTGCAACTTACTTCCCCATTGATGCCATCGAGCAGAAGACTGAGGTTATGCAGAAGTATGTCAAGCCTACTTACAATGTGCCTGGTCTTCTGGTTATCGACACTCCCGGTCACGAGTCGTTCACCAACTTGCGATCCCGAGGTTCGTCGCTGTGTAACATTGCTATTCTTGTAGTAGATATCATGCACGGTCTGGAGCCCCAGACCCTGGAGTCGATCCGTCTTCTGAGAGACCGAAAGACCCCCTTCGTGGTCGCCCTCAACAAGATTGACCGTCTGTACGGATGGGAGACCACTCCTAACAACTCGTTCCGAGACTCTCTTGCTAAGCAGAGCAGCGCTGTTCAGCGGGAGTTCCAGTCTCGTCTGGAGCAGACCAAGCTCGCTTTCGCTGAGCAGGGTCTCAACTCTGAGCTGTACTACCAGAACAAGAACCTGTCGCGAACTGTATCTCTGGTGCCCACCTCCGCTGTTACTGGAGAGGGAGTTCCCGATCTTCTGTACCTGCTCCTGGAGCTTACCCAGTCCCGAATGTCCAAGCAGCTCATGTACCTGTCCGAGCTGGAGGCTACCATTCTGGAAGTCAAGGTTATTGAGGGTCTTGGTACTACTATCGATGTTGTTCTTTCCAATGGTATTCTGAGAGAGGGTGATAGAATTGTGCTGTGTGGTATGAATGGACCAATCGCTACAAACGTGCGAGCTATATTAACGCCCCAGCCCTTGCGAGAGCTGCGTGTCAAGTCCGCTTACGTGCATCACAAGGAGGTCAAGGCTGCTCTTGGTGTCAAGATTGCTGCTAACGATCTTGATAAGGCTCTTGCCGGTTCCCGTCTGCTGGTGGTAGGACCCGATGATGATGAAGATGAGCTTATGGACGATGTCATGGACGATCTGACTGGTCTGTTGGAGTCTGTGGACACTACTGGTCATGGTGTGTCTGTCCAGGCATCCACTCTGGGATCTCTGGAAGCTCTGCTGGACTTCCTTAAGGACATGAAGATTCCTGTTCGAAACATTTCCATCGGTCCTGTATACAAGCGAGACGTTATGCAGGCTGCCACCATGCTTGAGAAGAACAAGGAGTTTGCAGTCATGCTGTGTTTCGATGTCAAGATTGACAAGGAGGCCGAGCAGTATGCTGAGGAGCAGGGTGTCAAGATCTTCAACGCCGACATTATTTACCATCTGTTTGACGAATTCACTGCCTACCAGAAGAGACTTTTGGAGCAGCGACGAAAGGACAAGATGGCCGACGCAGTATACCCCTGCGTTCTCAAGACCATTCAGGTTATTAACAAGCGTAACCCTATGATTATCGGTGTGGACATTTTGGAGGGATCCATGCGAATTGGAACTCCAATTGCCATTGTCAAGACTGATCCCGGTACTGGTGAGAAGGTCACTTACCCACTGGGACGAATTCAGTCCATGGAGGTGAACCACAAGTCGGTGGACCATGTCAAGAAGGGACAGGCCAACGCTGGTGTCGCTATGCGTTTGGAAGCTGGCAATGCCAACCTGCCCACTTGGGGTCGACACATTGATGAGAAGGATAACTTGTACTCTCTTATCACCCGAAAGTCTATTGACACCCTCAAGGACCCTGCTTTCCGAGATGGTGTTCCTCGTGATGACTGGCTTCTCATCAAGAAGCTCAAGCCTATTTTTGACATTAAATAGTTTTTTGCTACGTTAATAAAAATGCAATTTGAACTTATACATGCTTTGCGTAGGTTAATTTGTAACCGTTAATCTAGTCAATGTGGCAGGTCGTACGACTGAGGTGCCAGGGTTTCGTACTAAGCATTTTTCACTGGACGTATCAATGACACAACCAATACCAGTTCCTCTACCCTGTCGCATGTTGACTGACCCAGTAGACACAAACCCAATCAGGTCCTTTGGCAATGGACAGGGCGTAGTCATTGTGTCGCTGTGATCCGGTGCATTAAAGACCTTATCCCAGTCCGCTGCTGTTTCCTGAGGTACCCTGTATATTCTAGCGTTCTGTAAGGGTGCACCGCGATGAACGCACATAACCTCGACTGGGACTACATCATCGGATCCTGGATAGTTTCTAAATTGTGTGTGGTCCGCCCTAGAGAGCTCTCTCTGCTCCTGTTCAGAAGAGTCTGGCTGGAGCTTGGAGCGCAAGGCATGAACCAATGGCCAGTCGCACAAGAATGGGTTTCCAATCTCACCTTTGTTGCCGTCAGACCAAATAGCGGTAGCGTCGTAGTTGGTTCGCTTGGCCACAGGTCTCTTTTCCCATTCGCGCCTATCCTCTGCAGATTGCTCCAGTGCCTCTTCCATTCCCGAAGGAGTAAATACATAATCGTTAGGGAAGTAGAGCTCTCCAAATTCATACGTGAATTGACGAACCTGATCTAGCCCCCCAAGCTGCACGCCGCTAATTTGCATTAGACTGTGCCAGAACGGGAGAACCCATCCCCAGGGAAGGACAACGTTCCATGAGCTTGAAGTCCTGTAGACAACAATTGGAATGATAGGATCATCCTTCTCTAGCGGAATAGGCTCGCCCTTGCTAGCATCTCTGATTCGCTCGTTCAGACGTTTTATAGTAGCTTGGTTTTTGTAGGACAACTGTCGACCCTGAGGGGTGAAAATGCTAGAAGGCCCGGTCAAGCCATTGGGCCACGATTCTAGAAGATCTACTATATGTTTAGTGGTCGATCTAGAAGGCTTGTGTGATTTAGGAGATGAAAACCGAGGGTCAATCGTTTCCATAGTAATGGCAGAGTTGCTGGGGATTGAGCTTGCAGTGGTAATGGCACCAACAACGTCCCAGCTGTCAGCCAGTCGAGAGTCATTGGTCTTTGAAAATTTAGACAACCTCAACAGCGCATTGAGAGCGACCAAGCTCTTGGGCCCTTGTACGGAGATGGACCCAATTGAATACCGGCAATCCTGAAAGTCGAGTCCACTTTGGGTAATTGCTTCTTTGACACCAGCATTGAACATTGCTGGATGGAAACGGAGCATTACATGGTTTTCAGACTCACTTCCACCAGGATTCCAGAATACAGTAGCGGGCCCTATGCACGAATCAGCATTATACAGAAGCCCATTCCACACATATTGTCCTTCTATGCAATTTTGAGGCAGATGCACTCTAAAAGAGTGGCTGAAAAAGTCAATCAGCTGTTGTTTTGATCCTTTCAAGATTACCGTGTTCATATAGCTAGTATCCCAAGCGACGCAGCCAGACTGCCCTAAGGCCCGGTGCGTGGAACGATAACACTTTTGTGTTGGAGTCTGTGCAATTGCATATCCCCATTTTTCGACCATGTGCGCTCTCTTTGCATGCCAAATATGAGTGGGAAGCCATACTTTACTTTCCTGGCGCTTGTAGTACGACAGATCACCCGTGGGCAGGTCATTCCACTTGGACAAGCCGGTATAATCTACAAAATTTGTAGATGATTCAGTCTCTTCTCGGCCATTGCCGGACTCAAACCGCTTCACCCTCTTTTCCCGTTGATGAACTCGTTCCATTGCCATTTTCACAGCTCGTTTGTGGCCTCGGAGATGCTTTGGACCCCCAGTCTCCGGAGTGTTATCAGTAGCCATCTCCTTCTTTGCCCGCTCCCGCAGCCGATTTGGAACCCGACTGGGCTGGTGGCTAGCAGTCCGTCGCCTCATCGTTCGAGGAACGGTCTGAAACGCCCGCTGCTTGCTGGAATTTCGCGACCGCTCCATTGCATCTTCAATCTGTCGAACTTCCTCATTTCGGGCATTGGCAAACACACGGACATCCATGCGGCCGTCTGCCAACGCAGGGTCGGCATTTTGCACTCGTATCCGCTTAGATTCCCATCTCCCGCTGTCTTTGGCGCGCTTTGGAGGCATTCTACCAAGCAAGCTTTCACGCTTTCCAGGATTTTTGGCCCTAACGACAGATTTCGGCGGTTTCAGCGATGCGCGCAGCCGCGCCCTGTCCCAAACGGGAACTTTATAAAATTTTTCGTCGCCTGCAGCCGTGCAGGCACAATGTCGAGTGAATACGAGGAGCAATCAATTGAGAGCGCTTACAAGACTACGGGGAGGGAAATGGAGGCAGCGGGGACCGGCAAACAGTCGAATTGTGCATCCCAGTTGACAGGTTGTCGGCAGATGCTTGTGCGCCAAGCGCAGGGTTGATTTTCGCGTATGAGTCAATCGCAAATCAGCCAATCATGGTCGCGGTTTCAGAGAGCCACACGGGAATGTATAAAAGGCCCCGAGGGCCCCATTTTTCAAGTCCTACTGGACGCGCGCTCCAGTCATCTATAGGTGCGTAGCTAATAAACTGTACAACACAACAAAGAGATCATCATGGCCAACGTAGTGCTTGGAGCTCAGTGGGGAGACGAGGGCAAAGGCAAGCTGGTGGACATTCTGTGCGACCAGATTGACGTTTGCGCTCGATGCCAGGGTGGAAACAATGCTGGCCACACCATTGTGGTGGAGGGAACTAAGTATGACTTCCACATGCTGCCCTCGGGTCTTATCAACCCCAACTGTCTCAACCTGGTAGGATCTGGAGTGGTTGTTCACATTCCTTCGCTGTTCCAGGAGCTTGAGAACCTGGAGAAGAAGGGACTCAAGTGCCGGGACCGCCTGTTTGTGTCTGATCGGGCTCACATTGTGTTTGACATTCACCAGCGGGTGGATGGACTTCGTGAGGCCGAGCTCAGCGAGGGCAAGAAGGCCATTGGAACCACTGGAAAGGGAATTGGCCCTACCTACTCTACTAAGGCTTCTCGATCCGGTGTGCGAATCCACCACCTGGTGTCCGATGAGCCTGGTGCCTGGGAGGAGTTTGAGGCTCGATTCCGCAAGGTGGTCGACTCTCGTATGAAGCGATACGGACAGTTTGACTACGATGTGGAGGGAGAGCTGGAGCGATACAAGAAGCTCCGAGAGCAGATCAAGCCCATGGTGGTGGACGCAGTTGCGTTTATGCACCAGGCTCTGGCCGACAAGAAGCGAATTCTGGTCGAGGGTGCCAACGCTCTGATGCTTGACCTGGATTTCGGTACCTACCCCTACGTTACCTCTTCTAACACCTCCATTGGAGGTGTGTGCACCGGCCTGGGAATCCCTCCTCAGCGCATCAACGAAGTGTTTGGAGTGGTCAAGGCTTACACCACTCGTGTGGGAGCTGGTCCATTCCCTACTGAGCTGTTGGACGCTACTGGAGAGCACCTCCAGAACGTTGGTGCCGAGTACGGTGTGACCACTGGCCGAAAGCGACGATGTGGATGGCTTGATCTGGTAGTGGTCAAGTACTCTGCTCTCATTAACGGCTACACCAAGCTCAACATTACAAAGCTCGACGTGCTGGATCAGTTGCCCGAGGTCAAGGTTGCTGTGGCCTACAAGCACAACGGCAAGACTCTGCACACCTTCCCTGCCGACCTGAGTGTCGCTGACAAGGTGGAGATTGAGTACAAGACTCTGCCCGGATGGAAGACTGACATTTCCAAGTGCCGATCCTACGATGAGCTGCCCGAGAATGCTAAGAAGTACCTCGAGTTTATTGAGGAGTTTGTTGGCTGCCCCATTGGATGGGTTGGAGTTGGCCCTGGACGAGAGGCCATGCTTGAGAAGAATTAGAGAGAGTCATGTATGTTAACATAGAAATTGTTTTTGTTAAAAAAAGGGGGACTGCGCTGATGTGATGGTGTGCACAAACTAGTGTACGATTAGTATACAGCACCTTTTTAGTTTTGTTTAGAACCTTTCTCGACAATACAGTAGTCAGTCCACTGCAATTGAGTTCCCGACAGTCGCTGTAGAGCCTCGGGAAGGTACAGAATGCGACCGATACCTCGACTTTCGGCACTGTTGAGGAACCGCCCGCAGTATACCTTGGTCCATGTGTCCGTAAACTGTTGTTCACCAACCTCTTCATCCACAGGAAGAGAGGTATCCACCACATAGTCGCACTGGTCAACAGACACATACTTGGATGGGTCTTCCTGGTTTTTATTGTTCATGCCCTTTGGAATCACTCGAGTGCCCTGACGATTCCACCACCACTCTGAGGTAGTAGCTTCCTCAAACTCTCCAGGCAAAAGCCCGCTGAATCCACTCTTGATGAATTGGATACGGGTATTGTCATTGAGAAAGTACGAAGAGGGGAATCGGTACCATTCTCGTCCTACGCACACGGTACCACTGACGTTGGGGGAGCTCAGAGCAGTGTACACTTCGGTTGGAGCTCCGTAGAAAACTGTCAATGCCGTCGAGCGGAGCACAGAGGTGACCGCAAACACTGCCAGAACACCCAGTGTGAACGCGCGGGTGACAATAGGAATGTCTACCACTCGAACCACTACTTGCCTGGCAACCTCCGCTGCCAATGCACCGTTAAGGCACAGAGACTGGTACACCACGTACATGAACCGCTCTTCCTTGTGAGGTTGAGCAATGAAGATGGACAGCCATAGAATAAACGGACTTGTTGCCAACAACAATTTGGATCGAGAGACCCTAAAGTCTCCGGATCCAATTGGGATGAGAACCGCAATTGGGGCCACAATGGCCAAACAAAAGACTACATTAAAGTTCATGACCAGGTTGGCAACATAATAATGCCATGGCTCTACTCCAAAAATATCTGGACCCGCAGTGGCATCAGCGTGTACAACATTGTACAACACAATGTTTAGGGGAACCAGGACCATCTTTTGGTATGCCATTGAGTCCAGGGCTCCTAATAGCAGTACCATGGACGCCACCCCCAGCAAGATTTTGACTGCGGTATGCGCCAACGACGCCAATTCTCCCTTTAACAAGGAATTGATTCCGTAAAATAGCCCAAATGGTAGCACCAGTACCAAACTAAAGGGCCATCCTACGAGGCCACCCACTGCTGTCCACAGCACTCCTCGAGCAATCGCCCTTGAAGGTCTATGGGGTTGAAAGTAATTCAAGAAATCCGCCAGTCCAAAAGTGAACATGTGCATTGCGAACGAAGATGGCAAAAACGATACCGAAGCATGGAACATGCCCGTGGACAGGCCAGAGAACAGCAGATACCACACTCCTGAGTGCCGGCTGAGGTTGCGTCGAATAGAGCAGTACAGGCGGTACTCAGCCATTGCCGACACAATGGCAAAGAAAAATCGCAGGCCATAAAACAGGTCTACTTTAGATAATGAAAACAGCTCCAGCCCTCGAATGACCGTGCTATGAAGCGCGACGTAAACCCAGCTCCGAATGGCATATTCAGGAGAATACTCCCATGTCTGTCTGCCAAAACCATGGGTAATGTAATGCAGAGGCTCCCAATAGTTGAACACTTCGTCACAATCAGGAATGATTGAGTATTTAGCGCATGCTAATCGAACTATCAATAGGAGAACGAATGCTAGCATGGCAAAAGAGTGGATGTCGGGATGCAATCAGGGTCTGGCCGACTGTCTCCATATAAATGATATTTGGCAGCCGTAGTTGGATTCGACGTCGTATGACATGGCAATGAATATATGAACATATTGAAGATGGGAACTGGTGTGAGAACAGATATAACGCTATCAGACAGCACATCTCAATTGAGCTGACTCGTTGTAACTTACAATATTATACTACAGCTAGAGCTAATCTACAGTGGAAGCTTACAGCTAAACCGCGTTTCTATTTAATGACGCTGAATATCGAACTTCAGTTCATTGATCAATTCAGACACCAACGATACCAACGATACTAACAAGTGAGTTTCAAACTAGCTGCGTTAACAAACGCAAAGAGGGACACGCTCTACGACTAAAAGCGTTCCATCTACACATTGGGCCAAAGGTAGACCTAGATTTGTTTGATTGATTAGATCATCTAGTGTATGCTCGTTAAAACTTGGGAAGGTTAACATAAGTAGGAGTGCGGAACTTGCCGTCGTGGTACACAGACTCCTCGGCGTTCCATCCAGGAACGTCCTTCATAATCTCCTTCTCCTTAGCGACGGTCGAGTAATGACGACGGACAGTATCTCGGTCAGCTTCGGCCTCCAACATGGCAGTAAGATGAATACGAGCCCACTGCTTTTCTCGAATAAGCTCGTTTCGCTCACGAATGACTCCGATCAGCCGATAGAACCCATAGGAACACAGTCCAAGCACTCCCAGAGCATAGATTGAAGGTCGGAATCCTCGAGATGGTAGGTTTCGCTGAGTTAGAATTTTCACGCCTATAGTAAACTTGACCCGAGCAGTCGAGCCAGCACGTTAGTTGGAGCTCTTACCTTCCATTGAATGGGCTCGTAGCCCTTAGCGGGGGGCAGGTCCTGAGCCATGGTGATGTGGTGAAGAAAAGCGACGACCAATCAGGTACGGCGAATTAGGACAACTTGAGCATTTTGTGCACGTGAGGTGGTCATGTGACGTATATTGCTAATTATTCACTTTTGAATAATTAGCAATTGGCAATGCACCAGAGACCTTAAAAAAGAGAGTTCGACGGCAGTGAATTTGTCTACAGAAGCTGATTGTAGTCAATTGGTGACTGAACCTGAAGGTGCAGCCTGTAACTAGTCTTGAGGCCGCCTAAGTAAAGTAGGATCTATTTACGGCAGGCCCGGTACCGCTATCAACGATGATACAACGAGGGCATACAAACTGGCCGGAACAATCACCATGACCGTTCGACCGTACCATAACCTTATCGCCCACTACGTAAAGTGGATCAACATACAATCGCTCACAAGCACTGTAATTGAATGGATCAATTACACTGCATCTTGGTGACTGGTGATGATATTTAAAATTGTTGGTGAAACATTGAGTAACGGTCAGTTCCGCCTGGCATGCCTGGCATGGCCTCGTAGTCAGCCCATTGCCATGCGTATTATTCTTCGGAAACGACACAACAGCATGTCTGTTGTACGTTCAGAAAAGCTAATTTGAAACCGTTGAGAGATAGGGGTCCGGTGCCGTACGTATACGGTCGCACAACTTCCCGCGACCGGGACAGATCATTTGTAAGATAGACACAAATGAGTCAAAAGATTTCTAGCAAGAAAGAGGTGGAGGAGTTCCTGGACAGATACGACCACTTTCTGTTTGATTGTGATGGAGTTCTGTGGAGAGGAAACCACCTGCTTCCCTCGGTGGTAGAGACCCTGGATCTTTTGCGATCAAAAAACAAGCAGCTGACGTTTGTGACAAACAATTCTACAAAGTCTCGGCGGGCATACACTGAAAAGTTTGCCAAATTTGGCCTGAGCGTCTCGGCTTCTGAGATCTTCGGCTCTTCATACTCTGCTGCGGTGTACCTCAAGAAGGTTGTCCAGTTACCCGAGGACAAGAAGGTTTTGGTGATTGGAGAGAGCGGGATTGAGGAAGAGCTGCAAGAGGCCGGAATCAATTATGTAGGTGGCACCGACCCCAATTTACGTCAGTACCCCACTGAGGAATTGCTGGCCCACGTCGAGCGAGACCCGTCTATTGGTGCGGTATTGGTCGGATTGGATTTGCATATCAACTACTTGAAAATCTCCCATGGAATGGTCAATTTGATGGACAAGGATGTCTTGTTCTTGGCCACTAATACTGATTCCACCTTCCCTTCAAAGGGCAAGATGCTTCCGGGAGCCGGTACTGTGGTCGGCACTTTCGAGACATGCACGGGGCGAAAGCCTACCGCCCTAGGCAAGCCCTCTCCTGCCATGATGGACTGTATTAAGGCTGAGAAGGATATTGTCCCTGAGAGAACCTGTATGATCGGAGATCGCCTTAATACTGATATTATGTTTGGTCGACAGGGCGGATTGGGCACTCTGATGGTGCTTACTGGTGTCGATAAGGAGGAGACCATTCTCAGCGGTAATGCAATTGCCCAGCCTGATTTCTACATTGATAAGCTTGGTTCTATTTACGAGTACGCTAGCCAACAATAGATGCGGTTTCTCGGATGGTCCGGTTGACTTAGATTGCCGTAGTCGTCTTTTGTCATAGGTTTGGACACCCTGTATTCCATTTTCAGTGCTAGCTTTGGCCTCATGTTTTACATTGTAGATCGTCAAACCTTATCTTGATAACAGGTGGGCGAGATGATGGATGTCAATCATGCTGACGTAGTTCCATAGCGCCAATGTAATTGAATCATTTAAATGGCACCAAAAGAATAATGGTTTTTAATTGACAGGATAAGGGTAACATGAGGTAAGACGAGCGCTGTTTCAAACAAAAAATAAAGGAACGAGAAGTAGAAAAAAATCATGTCCACCCCCTAACTTTTTTCAATGTTTGAGCTTTGCAGTGTCTCGAATCTGCATCACCGCGTGGGACCGAGGCGGTCATGACTTGTCAAAGCTGTTTAAATAGGCCCAAAGTTCCTTGAAAGAACCAGGATCAGGCTCCAGCTTGCCAATTACGCATTTTATTTATCAACCTCCGCTTTCTTTCCAATGAGAGTGTTCCATGTCATGTGCATAGGCGTCTTATCGTCGTCCACCATTGGTTCATGCCATCCAATTGAGGAAGATCAAGCCCTGGACTATATTGTTGTGTTCCGGGACCATGTTGCAACTGATCCTGTGAAAAGGGACCTGCATTCAAATTGGATATCCGAGGTGAGTGCGAATTCAACTGCAAATTTTGAAATTGGCAAGTTTGCAGGATACCATGGCTCATTCACTAAGCGACAAATCAAGGCCATTCGAGACCATGAAGATATAGCATACGTGGAGGAGGATTCTTACGACTTTGGCCAAAATGTCACTTTTGTGCAACATACCCCTCCTTGGGGTCTGGCGCGCATTTCCCACCGTGAAATGCAATACACAAATGGCGACACTGGAGACAATTATGTGTTTGATCAAAAAGCAGGTGACGGAACCACGATTTACCTTTTAGACACTGGAATTCGCGATAGTCACGCTGAATTCACCGGTCGAGTACGATGGGGAAAGAACTTTGTGTCCGGTGAAGGAAATGACGATCGCAATGGACATGGAACTCATGTCGCTGGAACCGCAGCAGGAGCCGCCGTCGGGGTCGCAAAGTACGCAGAGATTGTACCAGTCAAGATTCTTGACTCTCAGCAACGAGGCCGATTATCTGATTTTGTCAAGGCGTTGGAATGGGTTGTATCAGACCACAAGTCCAAAGGGGGCAGATCGATTATCAATTACTCTGCAGTAGGAGAGGTATCGCAGTCGCGAGACGACGCAATTGCATCTGCTCTGGATGAGGGTCTTATTTTTGTTGGTGCCGCTGGCAACAACGAGTCTGATGCCTGCAAATATGGTCCTCCAAACTATACTGAGAACAATGGTGATAAAGCACAGCTAATTGTAGCTGGACTCAACTTCACGGACGCTCCAGCAGACTTTACAAACCACGGTCGCTGCGTACAGATCTTTGCCCCTGGTGTAAACGTCAATTCCAGCGTCAACACCGGTGACACAGCATACGAGATCATGAGTGGCACCTCAATGGCTGCACCCCACGTCGCAGGCCTTGCTTCATACTACTGGTCCATCTACCCTGACTACGATGCTAAATCAATTACGGACATGATTAAAAACTCAAACCCAGGATCGGTGATCAACAACTTCCCCGACACTTCCAACGGCATTGCTTACAATGGAGCAAATTAACAAATTACCCAAAACTTTATTTTATACTTCTACACTGTCGCTACATAGCTCCAATTTGCATTTTACCCTGTACGCCGCAGTCACCCTAACAAAGTCTAGGGTCGTAGAAACTTTCCAGAACCTTGTGTCGCTTACCACCCTACTCTACGGGCGTGGATATATAAAGCAGGCCGCGGCGGCACATTTTTCCTCAAAAAAATAAGTCAAAGTGTAAGTACATTTTGCGCAACAAAATGATGAACCCAACTATTCTTCTTTCCTTATCTTATTCGACTATGCAGATATCATAAGGTGCCTACCAGCTGTCTTCGGACGGTATGGATGGCCTATACTTGCCAGTATTTTTTTCTGTCTGATTTTGTTGCAAAGAAAAATGTTTTTTTATACTTGTACTAACTCAAGACCCGAAATGCATTCGTGCAGATATTAGGGTACTTTGTTGGCCCAGTATGATCCACGTATCGTACTGGGCACCCCTCCTTTTTATTAAAAGGTAAGTTTTTGATCAGTCTTGCAGATTTGTGTGATGAAAACTTTTCCAAACCATTCGCAGTTTCCTCGGTAGCATACGCTTGAACCCATTCTGTATGCCGGTGACCGCTGTAGTCCTTCCTAGGATGTCTGAACTCTGCAATGATTTCAATTATTATTGATCATTTAACTAACATAGTATTGCATCAGTCTTATTTATTAGTATTATTTATTAGCTTATAGATTTCAACTATGAGTTTTATCTAACAAAGTTTTCTTCAACGAATTTGTCAGTAATAGGCTACTGCGTCTACATCAACATGTCTCTATTGTCTATTGTTTTTAGAAGTTCATATTAGTCTATGGCGTTAATCCATGTACTTCTTGAGTCCCAGTAGTCTCTCCTTGGCCTCAAGCAGATAGGAATCGTCCTTGCAAACCGCAAATCGCAAATAGTCCTCGGCCAGGTGAGCATTCTTCTCAGTGTAAAACTCGGTTGGGGGAATGGCAACTACTCCAATCTCCTTGATGAGCCAGTAGGCAGTCCTAAAGTCCTTGGCACGCTCGTACAGCTCCTCAGGGAATGGGTAGTCCTCGGGAATCTTCACCTTGCTAAAGTTGACCAACACAAAGTATCCGCCCTCTGGCTCAGTGTAAGGCAATCCAAGCTCATCCCATGTCGAATTGAACAGAGCGTACTTCTTCTGGAACGACTCGACCTGCTCCTGGTAGTAGGGATTGGTGTTAGCCTGGACCAACGCCGATGCGGTAGCCTCCTGCAGAGGGGAATTGACAGTAAATGTAATACGAGTATGGGCAGCAGCAACGTACTTGATCAGATCAGGGTGACCAATGAGCCAGCCAACTCTCCATCCAGTAGCAGCGAAGGTCTTTCCGGCAGAGCCAACAGTCAGGGTCAGTCGTTCAAGCTCGGGAGACAGAGTTGCAATTCGAACAAAAGGCTTGTAGTAGAGTCTATCGTACACCTCATCAGACAAGATGATAATGTTATGCTCGACAGCAATCTTTCCAATTTCCTCCAGCTCCTTCTGAGAAAGCACCTTTCCGGTAGGGTTGTGAGGGCTGTTAAGAACAATCATCTTGGTTCGGTCGGTCACCGCAGCACGGAGCTCATCGAAATCAATGGTCCACTCCGAAGCAGGGCAAGTCTCCTCAGCGCCCTTGGCAGGAGGGTGCAATGGCACATAGACAACCTTTCCACCAGGCAGCTGAATGTTGGAAATGTACTGATCGAAAAAGGGTTCAAACACAATCACCTCGTCTCCAGGGTTGATAAATCCGGTAAACGCAGAGTACATTCCCTCGTTTGCTCCGGCAGTGACAACAATCTCAGTATCCGGGTTCAGAGTTCGGCCAAAGAATGGTGAGTATGCATCCGACAGGGCCTTCTTGAGCGATGGACGGCCCTTGGTAGGCGAGTACTGATGGAATTGAGGCACATCCAGAGCCTTCTTAGCAGCCTCCACAGCAAAATCAGGAGGAGAGTACGAGAAAAAACCCTGACCGAGGTTCACCACGGGCTTACCAGTCTCAGCCTCAGTGGCCGCTGCTGCCTCATTGATAAAACTCCACACATCCTTCTTCTGGTTAGCGACGTGGATACTGGGGCCCGGCAAGGGCTTGAACTCTCGAGACTGAGTCATTCTGCTAATGCTAAACGGTCGGGAAAATAGTCTGCTTGATCTCACGCTCCGAATTGACTGGGCAAAACTCATTAACTGCTACACCCACAATCCTGCTATACCGATCAGTCTGTTTCGGTATCTTTATCAAGCTAAAAGGCAGCAAGTCAACTTCTAACCGGGGCCTCGATTTGGGCTTTTTTAAAAGTGACGAAAAAAGTGGGGGTGATTGTGTAATCAGGCACAGCCGTCTCGCTCATGGCCCGCACCGGATGCGGCACCAGGGGCAATTTGCCGGTTCCTGGAGCTCAATCGTTTCATTTTCCTTTGTAGGCTTTGCCAAAGGACGGAGTCAAAGGTTGGTTTCTTAAGAAGGTCAAAGCGTTAACGAATCGTGCCATGTTGGTCGCGATTGACCCCATTGGCGCTAAATCGGTATATTTGGACTCCGACAACGGGCGGCTGAAGCTGTTCAATCGAGAGACCGAAGCAAAGAGAAGACAAGCTGAAGGCAAACTGAAGACAAGCAAACAGAATGTTGCGACCGCTGACTTGTGCTGCTAGAGCGTCTATTAGAGTGGTGCGTCCTGCCGTGTACAGGCCCGTAGCTGTCCGGGGAATCAAGTTTGAACCAGAGACTGGCCCAAGTCCTCCAAGGCTGCCCAAGGAGGAGCAGGAAGAGTTTGAGCGTCTGCAGAGGGCAGCCAATACTCAGGAAGCCATCGAACTGTCCGAGGAGGAGATAGAACTGCTAAAGCAGGGCAAGTTGGACTTGTCCGCCCGTCGCCAGGAGGTTGGAACCCATCCCGAGTACAGGAAGCCATACGCTGACTTTGAGGGTGATGTCAATCCCGAGACTGGAGAAGTTGGGGGACCAAAGCAGGATCCTCTGAGGCATGGAGACTACTCGTTCAATGGTCGAGTAACTGACTTTTAAGCATGTAAATAGCATTTATATATCTTTGTTGACTGCAAAAAATGAACTGGATATGAACTGGAGATGACAAACACTGTTTTGTATGTGATGATGCTTATATTATCCTAAATCCTAGTTGGTAGTGATGGTGAGGTTAGACACAGACGAAGCAATGTCATCATCGACCAATTGAGTGAGCATCTTCTTGGTGTCGCTAATGAGATTGTCCTCTCGTCGAAGAAGAGACCGCAGCTGGGTCACGCTGGAAGCGTCCACGCCGAATGATGATGAAGAGCGATCCGCAACTTTGGCCTCTGTCTGAACAATATCTAGCTGGCTAATAACATTCTTGAACCGGCGGTCAATGCCCTGGGATCCATACACCATTTGCCGCATTCTGGATAGTTCTGAGAACCATCGCTTTTCTGCAGCACTCAGGGCAAGTGACCGCACAGACGCTAGCTTCTTGAGAAGCTCTGTGGCCCGCTCATGGATCTTAGTTTGTCTTTCCACCGTTAGTCGGACCTGGTCAGGAAGGTTTGATTCTTTGAGGGACAGAATTTTCTCATTGAGTTCGCCCACCTTGCCCAGCTGGCGATGAAGCTCAGTTCTCTGTAACAAGAGCCGATTATACATCATCATGCCTGCTTGGTGGAGCTTGTAAACTTCTTCGGTGTAAAAATTGCACAGTTCTGTCAGATAATTCATATCTTCGAGATTATCCTTGATCATTTCCGATCTTGAAATGTTTCCTTGGGGCCGTGGCACAGCTGACAGATCAATGCTATCAAGAAGGTACTCGACCTCCCCCTTAAATGGCTTTTCAGTCAACAGAGAGCTATACTTGACTGCAGTTTGGTCATCTTTGGCTGGTGCTTCATCGCGCTTCACCAGCTGTAAACCACTAGACGAGCGGGATACTGGCACGTACACCAGTGCCCGATCGCCAGTTTTTACAACGTTAAACGGAGATCCCATTACATCAACCATGGTAGCGATACCAGCAATGGAGTTACCATATCGAGCTGGCACTAAGCTTAAAACATCAGTACCAGGCAGTTCTTGCAGTGCCTGGTCTACCTCTTCGATTCTACCGGTCTGCATAGCCTCCGTCAATGGAACTGTCCAGGTGCTAATGTCAAGACGGAATCCTTGTTTAGACGATGCAATTGCAAACACTGCTGTAGGGTCTCGGTAGTCGGTTTGCAAGGTGATTTTTTGCGCAGTACCGGCCGGGGTCAACAGAACGGACTCAAGAGCAGCCAGAGACAAGTCTGCCATTAATCCGTCGCCCACCCATCGAGTGTCTATAGTAGCGTCCTGAGCGAAGAAACTTACACGGCCCAAAGAATTAGACACCGCGAGTACGGTAAGAGAACCATCAGAATCACCAGTCTTGATTGAAACAATGTCCTGAGCGTTTCCATTGTACAGTTCGTCAGGGTACGGCAACATGGAAAAAGGGCCCTGCAGAACTGGGTCGGGATCGTTAATGTTCTTTTCCAAAACCCGATATTCGCGTTCGTTATCTTCGCCAACTCGTCGAACTTCAACCAGCGCATTTACCATCTGCTTCCAGAGACCAGAGGCCCAATGCAATTGGTCTTTGTAATGGTCCTTGACTGCTTCGTCAGTCCCCTCGACTTTTCCGTACTCATAATGAGACTTTACAGCATCATCAATTACACGAGACACTTGACCAGACTCCAGCAAAAACGTGTTTGGAAGCCATGGACAGAGTGAGTAAATATCTCCTCCTGCTGTCAACAGGTACAGAGTAAACAAGCCATGGCAATCAGCATCAGTACCGAACGTAAACGATACTGCATCAATTTGTTCTTCCAATCCGAAACCTACCTGGTCTCTCGGTTCGTTATCCAGATGCTCGGGGGCGTTCAGGTCGTATTCATACTCGGGCTCGTCATAACTCTTGATTAAATTGTATGCCCGGAGAACATTGTCTGACGTCAACACCACCAGATTGGCGTCATACCGTGCAATAGGATTCCATGCTACCTTTAAAATAGATTTGTGAGTAGTAGAGTATCCTACTAAACCACCTCGTACTTCGATTATGCGATGGTCAGCTTTGGTGATATACCCGATGTCGGGCAGCATGCAAGCAGCGACTTTGTCTTCTCCAACAATGGCTAGAATAGACTCCTGCTCATTCAGAACTAGGCTTTTAATAGCAAAGTCAATGGCAATGGGTAGCTTGAGGTTCTTAAATCCTCGGTTTGGATCCTGTGAAATGTCCGCGCATCTAATTGTGTTTCCGACGGCCACAAATACTTCGTTGGCCCGAGCACAAAGAAGATTCCCATAACTACTAGCCCCGGTACCCTTTAACCGTTTTAACAGCACGGATTCCTCATCTTTAGTTCGGAATATGCTGTGCGCTTTAATGTTATCCGCGCTGCTAACCATAAGGGAGTCAACTGTTGAGGGTCCACAGGGGTGGAGAGTCTATTTTGCATCTCAACCGCACGGCTATCATATACACACATATAGTGCCAAATTTCAGCGATATAAACATATCGTAAAACGTAAAGATGAAGGTGTATTAGCGTTAGCATGTTAGTGATCATGAGTAATTACAAAACTCCAATGGGACGAGGGGTCCAATTGGGACAGAGTACCCAGCTGTCTTGAGAATTGGCGGCAGTGCTTGGGTTATTCGGTTGGCCATTGGGACCGTTTGTTAATCTGTGGCGGAAGTGTTCGAGCTCCTGTTCAATTGCATCGAGATCACTAGGTCCATCAGGAGAATCCGAAGGTATAGTTGATGAATGATGCATGTCTTCTGCTAGCTTTGTCAGAGAAGAGTCTTCATACTTTTCAATATAGTATCGCAGGATTGCTAATGCGTGAGGGTTACACATTTTCAAGCACTCTAGTGCAATTTGACGGGCATCTGTGATCCAATTGGGATGGGATAGTAGAAAGATGACCCATTTTTGTAAATGGGAGCTTTCAAGCTCCGCTTGTTGAACATTCTTCGGCTCTTCAGACGCTGAGCCCATTGGAGCAGTAAGATCAAACGATCTGGAGCACTCTGCTAACTGGGCCACCAAGAACAGGGCAACCTTTTGCACAAAACCCTCCACTCGCTGCTGAAGAAGGTTAAACAAAGGATCTAGAAGCTTAATGTGAGAGTCTACCGAGGCCCTGTCCTTGACAGTTCCTTTTGCGTCAATAGGAATTAAAATGTTTTGGAACCGCAGCACGTTGAAGAATGAACTTTCATCTTCTAATAACAACTGTTCCAATTGAGATACCAAGTTCCAAAATTGAACTCCCTCTTTACTACTGTCCCCAACTTTGAACATTCGTTTAGGATCAGCTCGTCGCATTCGTCTCCACTGGCGAAACTTGTCCTTAATTTGCTGCTTTCTGGCTTCAACGTCGGCTGGGTTGATAATTTCACCCGATGATGCTACTTCCTGAGTCTGAAATTGGGTTGGCTGAGCGTTCCAGTAGTTCCACCACAACCACTCTAGAGCCTGATGAGAGCTTCTCCGCAGTAACATCAGAGAAGGCAGACCCTCATGGGTAGCTACATGTCTCAATTCCACAAACACCGTAGGCAAATCTAGCTGCTTGGCCAATGCGTACAAAGAAATAGCATCTCGAGCCTTCTGCAAAGGGTCTAACAGCCCATTGACAAACCGTACAATGGCGGTTGAATATGTCATACGAATCGCCAATGGATCATTATCAGGAACGTCATACAGTACTGCAGACGTCAACATGGCCGTAGCTTCCATAGACTGAGGAATGGGACCTCTAGTTCTGTACGCCTCGGTTTTGAACAGGGCTGTCTGTCTCTGATCATTTTCTTCAAACTGGTAAAAAAGCTGCTTCAAATCATCCAGCTCTGCCTCCGTTCTCCACGGCACGACTCTGGGCGGCCGTGACATTTGTGCTTTTAGTATTTCTGATATTTTTTGATATCGGTCAAATTATTGATAAATTTCAGCTGACTAATCTCCCCCGGGATCTGACTCAGCTGATGTGATATTTCAGCTAGGGTCTTCATGCAACTGTACCAACAGACAAGGGATTGCTAAAGAGCAAAAGAAACAGCTGCAAAATGTCAGGGAAGCATCAAGACGCCCACAATAGTGGTCATGGCTCTCGGCACAATCATGTGGTTGGCAAGACAAAGTGCATGGTTCACAATTTGTTGAATCTTAACTTGGACAAGGACAAGAAGACAAAACATGAGCTACCGGGAGCTGCTGGGGAGCCAGGAGCTGCTAGTGCACCAGAGATTTCTTCTCCGGTATCGTCGTCGGCCTCTTCAGTGGCACTTAGCTCGGCAGCCACTTCGCTCAGTACTGCAGATCTTAATCAGACCCTATCGAGCAAAGACGAACTAACTAACATTGCCATGAGCGTAAGAGATATGGCGAAAAACCTCAGCAGTCTGAAAGTCAAGATTGATATCCGGTCTGTTCTCATTGTATCCAAGGTGTACGATCAAGGACTGATTCCGGTAACCAGAGACCTTGCGTTGTGGCTATTGACAAATCAATCCAATCCCGGAGGGCCAATGACGGTGTGGGTTCAGGATACGTTAAAAGACAAGGATAGATTCGACTACGCTGGACTTGTAAAAAAGTACCCCAAAGATGTGACGGATAGACTGAAATTTTGGTACCCAGAGTTGTGCTCCTCAAGCCCCAATCTGTTTGACATTGTACTCACCTTGGGCGGAGATGGTACAGTACTGTATACCGGGGGATTGTTCCAACAGATAGTCCCTCCAGTTCTTTGCTTTAGCCTGGGAAGTTTAGGTTTTATGACCCAATTTGATTTTGATAGACGAGAAGATGTGATCAACTCGGTTCTTAAGAATGGATTGAAATGCTCTCTACGCATGCGGTTTGAATGCACAGTTATGCGAGCAAAGAGCATTGAAGGCAAAGACTGTATGTCATTATCGGAGGAAATTGAACGGGCAGAGGAGAAAGGGCAGTTTGCGTCTCACGTTCTCGGGGGGACTCATACCATTCTCAATGATGTGGTGGTAGATCGAGGTCCAAACCCTACCATTACTACTACCGAGCTGTACGGGGACTGCCAATTCTTGACTTCCATTCAGGCAGATGGTGTAGTTATCTCTACACCCACTGGATCCACGGCCTACTCTCTTTCGGCTGGGGGATCCCTAGTAAACCCAGATCTTCCTGCCATTCTTGTGTCGCCAATTTGCCCCCATACACTGTCGTTCCGACCGCTAGTTGTCCAGGACTCGTTGGTCATTCGAGTGGGAGTTCCTTATGACGCTCGTGTCTCTGCTTGGTGTAGTTTCGACGGAAAGCAGCGAATCGAACTGGGTCGCGGAGACTTTTTGTCCGTCTCGGTCTCGCCATATCCATTCCCGCTGGTGCAGGATAGTACTAACAACAAAGCATGGTTCAATTCGCTATCAAATACACTACACTGGAACCAGCGCGAACGCCAGCGGGCATATACCTAAAATTGTATTACACTTACACGAGTAAAGCAGCGAGAGGCAACAACAGCAGCACGGTTACACCAAGGATGGGAGCCTGACTCTTGTCCACTGTGGCAGTGGCAGTAGGCTTGCTTCCACCATTGCTGCCAGACGAGCCCGCAGACTGCTGCTGAGACTGACCACCACTAGTCTGCTGAGACTGACCACCACTGGTCTGCTGAGAGTTTCCACCGCTGGCCTGCTGAGAGTTTCCACCGCTGGCCTGCTGGGACTGTCCACCGCTGGCCTGCTGAGAGTGTCCACCACCAGTCTGCTGGGATTGTGACTGACCGCCCCGAGTCTGCTGTGATTGTGCACCACCAGTCTGCGAACGAACGTCAGCGCTGTCGTCAGTCCGAAGTCCACCTGCTCCTCCTCCTCTAGTTGGAGTTAGAGAAGGAAGAGTAATACTGAACGTGGGAGTATATCCGTATGAAGCATCACCAAAAGAGTCAGTATAGGGCAGTGACGCAGTAGCCAGGTCTGACAGTGAGCCTAGAAGGCCACTCATGTCGTAGTCGCTGTAAGTAGCGTAATCACCCATTGAATAGCCAGAGAAATCGCCAATTGAGTAGTCACCCATGGCAGCAGTGGCCTCTCCACCGGAGTAGTATGACAACCAGTACGAGTAACACTCCTCATAGTCACCATTGCAGCTTGGAGTATCTTGGGCCACTGCCACAGCAATTAGGCTTATAAGTGCAGCTTTCAAGTGCATCATCAGGTCTGACAAGAATACAAATCCAGGGGGACCACTGGCTTCAAGACGCCCTTTATACCCATTCCCCTCCTGGAATTGGTCAACCACTTCCTTGTTCGCCAACTTCACTGTGCAGCGATCGTACCGATTTTAATGCAGGTCCATACTTTAGTTCACAGTTCATGATCCGGACCCTAAAATCTCGACAGCCCACCCTGGCCATCACCCCGGTCGTCACCTCAGGCACTCACCTAGGATGACTGCCGGGCATAGTCTAATCAAACCACTGAAAACCATTGTCCAGACATTGTCAGACTTTTTGACTGCTTCTTTTCGCCTAAAGCTCCGATCCCCTTATACCAAATTGGACTCCCAGTCACATCCCCCGCCCATGCTATTAGCCACTTTGGTGCATCCACCTCACTTTGACGCATCCGATCGTCGAGTCTATTCACATAGTCTACTTTTGATTCGTGGGATCTTGAAACAGGTCATCTGGTCTTAGTCAAAGGACCTGTCGATCCGTATAAGTGCAATGGCCACGAGTTGAGCGGGCCCTTGGAAGCAGGGGTGCCGTGAATAATTGGTTTAGAGCTGATAATTGGACTGTCACGATGGGACGTTGTTGATTATTGATCGACCGGTAGTCAACTAGCTTCGTTGCGGGAATTTATTGATAATTTTCCGATAGATAATCAATTACGACCACGGGGCTTTAACGACAAACTCATCTCAACCCAGTTGCGGACACACCTCTGTACCAACATCTTGCCAGGTCTATAGAGGCAATGAGCATTGCCGATTATTTAAAAAGCATTAGAACAGGCTACGAGTCTGCAAATGACTTGACGGATAAATTGGATACCTGTTATGGTACAAGCAAACGAGATCCGTTGGACGTGACTGACGAGTACTTGACTGAAAAGTATCTGTCCCCTTCTACGAGCTTTTCTACACCATGGCTCAATCGCATCCAGGAGGTTCCCCCAATTGATAGACTTGCACTAGCGGATAATCTCTACACGCTGCCGGACTATGAAACTCGAACTGCCACTCATTTCAAGCGTTCGGGGCTGGAAGGTAAGATTGTAGGCTACGAGGAGTTCACTATTCAGACGAGTTCTGCGCATGATCTGACATCTAAGAACTCGCTCTCATTAGGCCGACAGGTGTCTACAAAGCAGGATTTTGTGCGAGGAAGAGCAGGGTTTATGCCCTTTGCACCGGGAAACCTGGAGGTCGAGTCGGCGTCTACTTTCCAAGATGGATCCGCATTGCACAGGGATAGTGATGGTATTTTTGACATTGCTCCTGGAATCTCCAGGGGCCTGTCTACGTCCATATCGGTGTCTCAGGGAGATACTGACCAACTCAAGTCTGCCGAAGACCGCCTCGACGAGCTCGCTAACGAGCCAGAACAGGAAGGAGTACCCGTAGAGCCTCTGCAGGTCGACTCGATTAACCAGATCAACCAGGGAATGGCTTCGGTATCTGTACAGTCTAGTGTCATTGATGACCTTCTCCCAGCAGACATTACTTTTGGACGAACGTCAAACGTCACTCTGGACGGTGCCCCTACTTTGATGAAGGCTAAGGAATGGGCTCACGTCGTAGACATCAATAAGACTATTGACAACTTTTCTGAGCTGGTGCCCAATCCTGCTAGAACCTTCCCCTTCGAGCTTGATACGTTCCAGAAGGAAGCTGTGTACCATCTGGAGCAGGGAGACTCTGTGTTTGTGGCGGCCCACACATCTGCTGGAAAGACCGTTGTTGCTGAGTATGCCATTGCCATGGCCGAACGTAACATGACCAAGGTCATTTACACTTCTCCCATCAAAGCCCTCAGTAATCAAAAGTATCGAGACTTTCGTCAAGTCTTTAGCGATGTCGGTATTCTCACTGGTGATGTCCAGATCAACCCCGAGGCTAGCTGTCTGATCATGACAACTGAAATTCTTCGCTCAATGTTATACCGAGGAGCGGATTTGATTCGAGACGTGGAATTTGTAATCTTTGACGAAGTGCATTATGTCAACGACCAGGACCGAGGTGTGGTATGGGAAGAGGTAATCATTATGCTCCCAGATCACGTCAAGTTTATTCTTCTGTCTGCTACGGTGCCTAATACCTATGAGTTTGCCAACTGGGTAGGAAGAACTAAACGCAAGGACATGTATGTAATTTCCACCCCCAAGCGTCCTGTTCCTCTGGTCCATTACATGTGGGCAAAGACGTCAATGTTTGAGGTTGTGTCTGCTCAGAAGAAGTTCCAGGAAAGTGGATGGAAAGCTCTAAATAACCTTCTCAATCCCACTAACGATGGCCCTGGTGGTGGCGGAGGTGGAAATTCTCGAGGAGGTGGACAGCAAGGCCGTGGTAGAGGGCGCGGAGGAGGCGCTCCCGCCCCTAGAGGGGGAAGAGGAGGGTCTGCTCGCGCAGCCAACACTGCAATTGCTCGTGCCACTGCTGGTGGAAACCGAGGTGGTGGAAGAGGTAACTCTAATCTTCCGGGCAAGACAGCTTTTCTGCACCTTATTCAGCATCTTCATA
Organism: Blastobotrys raffinosifermentans; assembly: GCA_003705705.2. Classification (NCBI taxonomy): domain Eukaryota; kingdom Fungi; phylum Ascomycota; class Dipodascomycetes; order Dipodascales; family Trichomonascaceae; genus Blastobotrys; species Blastobotrys raffinosifermentans. The sequence goes on from PPJH02000012.1 coordinate 235,872, forward strand.
AGAAGAAGCTGCTTCCTTGTGTGATTTTTGTCTTTTCTAAGAAGCGAACTGAGGAATATGCCATGATGCTGACGAGTTTGGACTATTGTAACGCAAAGGAAAAGTCTGAGATCCATATGTTCATCGACAAGGCGGTAGCCCGTCTGCGTAAAGAAGACCGTGAATTGCCTCAAATCATGAGAATGCGAGAATTGCTTTCCAGGGGAATTGGTGTGCATCACGGAGGTCTACTGCCTATTGTCAAAGAGGTTATTGAAATTCTATTTGCAAAGTCTCTAGTCAAGGTTTTGTTTGCTACTGAGACGTTTGCCATGGGTCTCAACTTGCCTACTCGTACAGTAGTGTTCTCTGGAATCCGCAAGCATGATGGAAGAGAGTTCCGTAACCTCCTTCCCGGAGAATACACGCAGATGGCGGGTCGTGCCGGTCGTCGAGGATTGGATCCCGAAGGAACTGTCATTATCATGGTCAATGGACCTGAACCACCTCCCGTCTCCCACTTGAAGGAGATGATGCTGGGAACTCCCACCAAGCTTTCCAGTCAGTTCCGATTGACTTACAACATGATTTTGAACCTTTTGCGAATCGAAGCACTTAAAGTGGAAGAGATGATCAAACGGTCGTTTAGTGAGAATGCCAGTCAGGTAATGCTTCCTGAACATGAAAAGAATGTGAAGTTGAACGAGGAAACATTGAGTAAGCTAACTCGAGACCCTTGTACGGTATGTGACCAGGATATTGATGAGGTTCATGATTGGGCTGTAAAATATCGCCAGGCCACAACGCAAATGTTGTACAGGGTTATGAACGATCCTTTAGGCAGGAGAATCTTGTGCGCAGGAAGACTGATTGTATATTCGCAGGGCAAAAGCAGGGAAGTGGGAATCCTTTTCAAGACAATGCTTAGCACCAAGGAAGCCCAGGTATTTGAATGTAGCAAGACTGACCCCAATGCCCGCGACGTTGTACCGTACCTGCCGTTTATCAAGTCCTACAACAAGAAATACTTGCGTAAATTTGCAGTAAGCAAAGGATTTTCGCTGAAGACCATTTCTTTTGAGGACATTGAATTCATCAGCGGATGTATCATTACTTCTACCCTTTCAAAGGTATTAAAGGGAAGTAAGGAGGCAACCGAGGCGGTCCTCGAAGAGCTCAAGGGCAAGATGGTCAGATACCAGTCCAAATGGCGTGAACCTAACCTGACCAGAATTAAGGACGCTGATTTCCATCTCCTGCTTAAAGAGCGACAAGAGTGGGTTGACAAGATTGCAAATTCCCATGCAATCACTTGTCCAAACTTTATCAAGCATTATTCTCAAGTGCACGAGCAGTATCTGATTCGCAAGAAGATTGACGACCTCAAGAGTATGATTTCCGATCAGAATTTAGAATTGTTGCCTGACTACGAACAGCGAATCGAGGTGCTCAAGGACCTGGCCTATATCGACGACAACTCCAATGTCATGCTTAAGGGACGAGTTGCTTGTGAAGTTAGCAGCGGGTTTGAGCTTATCATTACAGAACTTATCTTGGACAACTTCTTGGGTGATTATGAACCTGAAGAGATTGTGGCACTGCTCTCTGCGTTTGTCTTTGAGGGCAATACAGACGTGGAATCTGAGAATGTCACTCCTCGACTTGACAGAGGCAAGGAGAGAATCCACGACATTGTTAGAAATGTTAATGATATTTGCGAAAAGCATCAGGTCCTTATGACCCAGGAAGAAACCGACTTTTTGGAGAGAAAGAGGTTCGGATTGATGGAGGCTGTTTACGAATGGGCTCGAGGCATGACATTTAATGAAATCACTGAACTTACTGATGTTCAGGAAGGAACCATTGTCCGTGTTATCACCCGATTGGATGAAGTGTGTCGCCAGGTGATGCAGGCTAGTCGAATCATTGGTGATGCTTCTCTGCACGATAAAATGGCATTGGCCCAGGAAAAGATCAAACGAGATATCGTCTTCTGTGCCAGTTTGTACTTGTAATCCAATTTAATCTTCAGTTTTCTTCATTTTATCTTATGTGCAATTTAGTTAAAAAGAAGCGAGTTTGCTTTGTTGATAATGATGCGCTCACTATCGCTTACAGCATCAGCAGTATCGAATTTGCTTCCAAGGCCCATTGCCTGAGCACCTTCGGCACTGGCAAAGTCTTTCTCAGTACCACGTCCATCAAACTTGGACTCTCCTGGGCCATTGGCATCAGGAAAGTCTGGAGCGGGGGTTCCTCTGAGGAAGGCGTCGCGCTGCTTGACGAGATACTGCAAGTTGTGCTCGGTCATTGGGCATGCAGGGATATAGAGCACAGAGGAATCTCCCTTACCTCGGTGCTGAGATTCGACGGCATGAATAGTATCACAGTGCCAGGCTACAAAATCTCCTGGGTGCATTCGAGGTAGGGATACCATGGTGTCTTCAAGTGCAAGATGGGGGTGGGTCAAGGGACTAAGCTCCTGTCCACAACCAGGCATGGAATTGGGGAATACACTAGTACCGCCGGTGAACTTCCATGGAACACTGGTATTATTATCATTAGGGTCGTAATTGCCATCACCAAGCTTTCCTAGAGCAGACTCAGGTGCAAAGAAGGGTCGAAGCATAACATAAGAAGTAGCGTGCTTAATCAACGGATTCACCCTAAGAGTTCCCTCTGTAGGACCAGTATCGGACATTGACAACCAGCCCTGGAACATTCGGTACATTGTACACTGTCCCTGTCCATCGTGCAGGTCAGAGTTAGCCTCCAGACGGTGGTGGTAGTCAAATGGGTCGTAATCCTCCCACTTGCCTTCGTACAAAATCTTCTTGTACACATTAGAATATTCTGGATCTTCCCACCTCTCGACAGATCCTTGGTCCATATGAGGGCCAAGCATGAATTTAGCGTCACCAGGCTGTCGAATTCTCAGTCGGTCAGCATAGGTCAATGGGTGTCTAACCGAAATGGGCTGGGGATGAGGAGCAGTAGATCTCCAAAGCTTTAGAAGAGCTTTTTGTGCTGCAATCATGTTAGCATGAGATCTCGCCCGAACCTGCTGTTTCGACCAATACAGTTCAAATACAGTAGGATTGTCTTTTGGGAATCCATGGGCATCAGGATTCTTAGCAATGTATTCTTCGAGATCAAATTTGTATTGTCTGGCCTCGTCTCGAGGAATGACATTACGGATAATTGCAACTCCTCGCTTTCGAATTTCATCCTGAACCTCAGGAGGGAAGGACACATCACCATGAGAATCAACAACAAGGTCCTTGTGGTCGATTTGGGGAATTACAGAGTTGCCATATGTTCGAATGTCATGCACTTCCTTCTCCAGATCGTGAATCAGGCGATCCCAGGACTCCTGAAGAAGCTGTCCGCGACCTCCAATGACCCTGTCCTGAACAGAGCGAAAAGCAGGTCCCAATGGGCCTACCTCAATGCCAGACAGCGATGGAAACACCGCTGAAATATCCTTTGGCTTTTCGGCTTCAGTCGCGATGCCCCGAGCCGCAGAGGCTACGGCTCGCCTGGACAAAACATGGGCAAATCTGGGGTAACTGGCAGACACTGTACGGGTTTTGATCATGTCCAAGAGTATTTATGAAATGATGGGACAAGTAAACACTGTTATTGTCGCTGCAGTAATAATTCTGTGGGTCATGGAGGAGGGGTTTTTATATTTGTGACAAGACGGAAAGCGGATACATCGTGTCAGAATGATGACTTCCTCATTAGGAAATCATCCTTCAGTTCCCCTCCGTGCATCAGCCATACCCCGGCTTAGCCAGTGAAGAAGTACAGATTTGGACCTTTTTTGCTGGAATTGCCGACCGCAGTGCGAGTAAAAGAGTCAAGAAATGCATGGCAAAGTCGGATAAAGAGCTAGTAAAGTTTCGTTGCGTTTTGTGTAGTGTGGAACCAGTATGTTTGTCTTCCCAGCCAACAATGCAGGCTATCGTAACCGAAAGAAAGCGTTCCGGGCCTGCGAGCAATGTAAACGAGGACGAAGACGTTGCCTGCCTTCTCAAAGCGACCAGAAATGTGGTCCTTGTTCGGAGTTGGGGATTAACTGTAGCTTCTTGAGCTCTCCACCGAAACTGACTACTGAAGACGACATTCTTACTGGTAAGTCAAGAGAGGAACTAGTAGCTATTCAAGAAAAGCTCACTTCCCTGATCGGCGAAGGGGTTCGAAAAAGACCTCGCTTGGATCGCTCTAACACATACCCAAGCACTCCTGACCAGAACAATAATGGTGAAAACAACGGTAATCAGAAGGATAGTCAGAGCCCGCTGGCCAAGAGTAGCACTTCAACTAGTGGAGGATTGGACGCCAATTCCGCCGACGTCAAGTTCATCTCAAGAATGGATCCATCTTCTGATCTGATAATGATGGGTGATCCCGACAGAGACCGTGTAGGAATCTGGGTTTCAAGTACTGCTGCTGAAGAATCCACAAGAAGGCATGACAATTTCAGGCGACGAATTGAGATTCCTTGTACATTGGACCGACATGTACTGGCACATCTCAACTCTCTGAGAGCATTTGAATTCCCAGCACAAAAGGATGCATTGATTGATATATTTTTTGACCACTTCGAGCCTGTCTTCCCCATTGTAGATAAGGAAGCATTCATGGAGACGTACCGGCAGGGTGACTTTTCAGTGCCATTATTGCATGCTATGCTACTTGTTTCTTGTAGGCATAAAAGGGCAAAGCCACTTTTAGATGGGCTGGATGCCCGAACCTTTGCAGTTAGGTGCTATCAGCGAGTGAATGCACTGCTATACTCTGGAATTGAGAGCAACCAGATTGTTCTGTCTAGAATATACGCCCTCTTATTCTTCCACAGCGAGGGCCCCGAAGGCTTGCCTCAAAGTTCAGGGCATCTGTTCACTGCCCTACATAAAGCATTTTCGCTGGGATTGCACTTGCGGAGAAGTTCAAATGAGAATAGGGCTCAGCTCGATTCTACTTTAAGGTTGTGGTGGACATTGTGGGCTATGGATAAAATGAACTCCTGTGTCAATGGACTCCCAGTAATGATTCATCAGGAGGATATAGGAGTGGACGATGTTTCAGAATGCCCCGGAGCTTCAACCTGCTTTCAAGGGCTTGTCACAGGTTGCTATCAGCTCAGCAGAATTATAGAATTGTATCGTCCCATTAAAGGTAAGTGTGCCACAGACTTTGAGTTTGCCCCTATTCCTCCTGATGACTCGACACCATATACAGCATTTGTGCGACTTACACATCTGATGGCCGGTATCCTAGGGCGTAAGCGGATAGAAAAAATGACCCCAGAGTTACTGGAAATGTGCCTTGATGTCTGCACCATTGTGGAAACTTATGATGACATTGTTCAGACAACATTTGTTCCTTATGCAGTTTCTGTGACACTGACAGTGTTTGCACGCATGTTCAACCACCCCGTCGCACGTAACAACTGGAAACGAGCTATAGCCATTTTGGATACCCTTGCCGGGGAATGGTGGGTAGCAGAGGCAATGTCCAGTATGGGCCGCAAAGTGTTTGAAAAGCTGGAGTCGGAGAGTGAAGCCACAGATGTCACTAAGGCCTCAACTGACTTGACATCAGACTTGGTTCTGGACGGTACGGTGTCTAGTTTCTTTGGTCAGACGTCTATTCTTCTGGGCGATATGGACCGGGACTCAATTGATACATGGTTCCCAGATGGATTTCCTAACGATTTGAACTTTTTCTTTGACTCGGTTTCTTGAGCAC